>MJUU01023053.1:0-24191 GCA_002080025.1 Modiolus philippinarum
AACAGACTTTTTTCAAGATGGCTTTTACCCGACAGCTAGAAGGCAGAGTACCTGCCTTAACAACAAAAAGCCAACGCAAGTGGTGACGCCTTTCAACAAGCAAGAAGATAAACCCCCAACCCGACGAAGAAACACACGGGGACGCCCTGTTTCACCCATCGGCACCCCAAGACGTCCGGGAATGCCACAACAAGCGATCAATTATAATACCCCGTTGAATTAAAATGTTTATTTAAATTCGAAAAAAAGTAATGTTTTTTTTCTCAATGCACAAATACTTCCAAACTATAAATAAATAAATAGACGTCTTTTATTTAATTACAGAACCATGAAGATTTCATGTGTATTTAAAGAAGGACAAATAAGCCTTGGACCCCAGGACCACGCCTTCATTCAAATTGCGGAATATTTTAAAACAGCCTCAAAATTTAACGTTTCTTCTGTAAGGTTAACACAATTCAATCTACAAGCTTTTGAATATTTAAGGACTAAAATCAAATCTGATACCGACATTCCCTTTGATAAAGATGTTTTGATAAATATTATAATAATTTCATCCTTTCTTTTGATTAACGAAAATGATCTCAAAACAATTTTACCACAACAACGTATTCCCCAGTCTAATGTAGAAAATTTTCTTCCTGTGATACACAAACTGTTAATTTTTCAATATGAAGAAATTGCAAAGGCATGGATTATCCATTGTAGAATTCCGCTATACTTTCTTGATTACTTATCAATTTCGTTATCCAAATTTAAACGTAAATATAGAAATGAAAAATGTCTATTTGAATATAAAGTAAAAATTTTAGCGTCACGTACATGTGAAAAATGTCATAACTTTCGGAAAGAATTGAGATTTTTTGATCCAGAGGCACCATTTTCACCTGACACATATGTACCTTGCTTTCATTTACGAGGAAATCTCATGTCATGGTAAACAGGAACGCATTTTGTTTCCGCGGTACACAAATGTTACATAACGAAAATCATTTGTTTTAAACAGTTGTACGTTGAAATAACTTGCGTCTCCTCCATTTATCCCTCCTTCATCTCATTTTCATCATATTCGTAGCATATATTATTAATTATTTAGGAATATTATTGCTGTAATATCATTATTTGTTTATTCTTATTATCATTATCAATATAACACATTATGTGCAGTAACTACGCGAAGAAAATAAACAAATGATCATTACATTAATTGTTAATCACATTTCTATTTACGTTAGACAATTATGATCAATTATACCTGCAGTCAACAAATGAAACTTGGTCCTTTATATTATTATTATGAATATTATTATCATCAATATACAAATGAACACTTGAAAACATATATAAGCATGATTGGTTTTGTTATGCAGACTATTGTCAACGATGTTTCACTCGGAGGGACAAGAACGACTCAAAATACAACAACCAATTAAAATAACATTACTCCAGTAAATTGTCGTTCTGATTGGAGCATCGTTGGGAATGCTGCACTTATAATTGCAGTCATGCAAAACGAAAGGTACATATAAAACACACCTCAATAACTAAATATTAATTGATTATACATAAAGTAATAGTTAATATGCATGTCCAACATATAAGGGTTTCATATGTACGGAGCAATAATCCAGTACCTATTGACAGCAGCGTGGTAAAATATTTCATTTTATATAAGACATAATTATGCTTACGTCTCTGTTTTTCTAGATTGTTTAAAGATTTAAGAATTACTTACTTTTACTAATGGATTGTTTATATGATTAAATATAGGAAAAGGTAATATGAGTAGGTCTTTTTCCTAGGTTGAACACATGTCATTTGAATTGCATGAAATCATATTGTATGAATAAATATTGTAACTTTACACTAGCCATACATCATTTTTGTATCATTTTTTTAAGACTGTCTTTACTTAAGCGACTCACTCCATGTACCACTGATTGGTCCGTACTACAGGGATTGAGCTACTTCTTTAGACACGTCTGTTATCATTTTATATCATTATATGGCTAGTTATCGGTAAGGACTTACTTATCGAGCTCGTGGAACGAGCTCAACAGGCGACGGGGATCTGTGGCAATAGAAACTAGCGTCCAAAACATAGAACAATGTAATTTAGGTTTTTTTCGGTACAACAGATAATTATATTATATAGAATACATGTAGATCAATTAACTAGAGAGATCAACACTAAGATAATTATGACCAGTGTTAGATATTGCGTAAAAAAAAGCTGATACACACAGGTCATCGCTTTTACTTATTTGGCATAGTCAATGTAGGGTGGGTTGGTATATTTTTGGACACAGTATAAAAGAAGAAGAATTTCAAAGTGCGCTAGTTCGCCATCAGATCTCCTGTCGTGTTACAGTATTTGTTATTATATTATAGGTGAGTCCTTACGATTTTATATTATAATTATTTTATATTCTACATTAATCCAATACAAAAGTTCGGAAAGTTTTGTGTATCCTATTAAATGATTTCTGGTGGGAAATCGTACAAAATATTTATTTTCGGAAAAGTAACGATTTGAATAATTCGTTTAACAAAGATTTATCATTTGTAAAAGTAAAACTAAGTTGTTTTGATTAACATAGTCATTAATGGTGATTAGTTATTTCAATACACTTCTTATGATTTAAAGTATACTATATATGAAATTCGTTTAAATGAAATAGTTTTATATAATATCATGATTATTGTAATTAGTTAATTCAGAACGAAAGAAAACCAATTATTGCATGTTTTCAAATATTCTTAAATTAACGCAATATGTCTTTTGAATAAAATATTTAGTTATGTAATTTATTTATTCAATTAATTCAATTATTTATTTATTTATTTATGTAAATGAAAATTGTTGACATTGCAAACTTTACATGTTTTAACTGCTATTGAATAAAGTTCGCCATCAGATCTCCTGTCGTGTTACAGTATTTGTTATTATATTATAGGGCTAGTTCCCCGTGACAAGAGGGTCACGACAGGAGAAAAACCAGTACATAATAACATCAGGCGAAACTCACGAAGAAAATCACAGATCACCCACAAAACTCTCGAGTCACAATTCAACACAAAACTCTCTTGTCACAATCCCATCATTTACACCATTTTTTAAACTACGAATTTGAGAGACCAAAGTTGGAATGGCTTGCTCAATATTAATACGTCTTTTAGCTATTTCTTTTCTATTTGTCACATCACTTCTTGACATTTAGAAAACCACGATTGATTGATTGATTAGTTAAGAGTTTAACGTCCAATGAGCAATATTTCAGCTATATCAGGACGAGAACAAGTTAATCAATTCAAAAAATTGAAAGTATCAGAAGAAAGAAATAAAGGTCGAAGGGACAACCTGGGCTACGACTTTTGACTGCCACTGGAAAATTGGAGAAATGGTTAGGGGCAGGAAATTTAGCCTTCCATACGACACCCAGTGCGTCTGCTCTCTTTAGAGAAATATAGAAGGAGTCTTTATACTGCATGGAGCGTGGCGTTTCTCCACACAGTTTGGCTACAATGGTTCGCGGTCAGGCTTTCCGTATTATGACCTGACTACCCCGCATAGACAGGGCATTCCCCTATCCACCACCTGGGGACGCGCCCGGCAGCTCTGTAGCCGAAGCCCCTGAAAACCGATTCAGGTGCCGGGTAGAAAACCACGACGAACAGATGAATGGATAAAAACCGAAAATATCGAATGCTTCGAAATCTGACTCTCATACTCCCTTCAGACATTATTATAGAACGAAAACCTACGTAAAACATTGAATTCTATATTTCCAACGCTAGCTTAAGCTTTCACGTCTAATTTAGTAACTACGGCAAATGACGGAATATTCAGGACTTTTACCTTTCAATTTCTGGTAACGGCGGTTTATTTATAGTTTTGTGACGCAGACTATGCTAAAATTAAGTTTTGTTCCGCGGTAATGAACCCCCTGAAATTGTTTCTTCGCATAATGTATGTGCATGGAATTGTGTAACTAATAATACTTGCGGTAGTTATTTTAATATGTTACAACGAATCGTGCAAAGAATGCAGTGATTTACTCATTCAACAGATCCTGATAATCATTTGATTTTTTTGGACGTACCTACGTCCGGACAAGGTTAAATGTATATACCCTTTACTTTTTCGTCGCGGTGCATTTAAATAAGAGTCTAGTCTGTTTTAATCAATATTTATTCTAAGTTCAAAAATAATTGGATATCCTATAATTCTAGGATATTGCTGTTGTTATTATCTGAATTTACGGGACATATGACATAATATATTACGAAAATGAACATGAGACCATAATACATATGTTAACTCCAACTGAAATAATTTTAATGAGCTGTACGCGAAAAGTATTTCTTGTTCTTTCTGGAACAACTTATGACAAACTTATTTTTGTATACACGAACACTCTACGAATTATAATTGATGTATGAAATGAGTTGTTTCCATTTTATTTTCTATAATCCATGCAACTAATTAATCGTTATTACGGAAATAAAACTGTATTGCATTTTAAACAATAGTTGAGTATTCTTAGCGATTGTGACTCATTTTTGGTGTCCGCTATGTTTCACGATATCTTGTGTAAAATAAAAGTTCCGATGAGAAAATTATGTACTAAAAATGAATGAAAGTGTGGTAGGGTAGATGATCCCATCATTTACACCATTTTTTAAACTATGGCCTGTAATGTACGAATTTGAGAGACCAAAGTTGGAATGGCTTGCTCAATATTAATACGTCTTTTAGCTATTTCTTTTCTATTTGTCACATCACTTCTTGACATTTAGAAAACCACGACGAACAGACGAATGGATAAAAACCGAAAATATCGAATGCTTCGAAATCTGACTCTCATACTTCCTTCAGACATTATTATAGAACGAAAACCTACGTAAAACATTGAATTCTATATTTCCAACGCTAGCTTAAGCTTTCACGTCTAATTTAGTACCCCTCTTTTGACAACTACGGCAAATGACGGACTATTCAGGACTTTTACCTTTCAATTTCTGGTAACGGCGGTTTATTTATAGTTTTGTGACGCAGACTATGCTAAAATTAAGTTTTGTTCCGCGGTAATGAACCCCCTGAAATTGTTTCTTCGCATAATGTATGTGCATGGAATTGTGTAACTAATAATACTTGCGGTAGTTATTTTAATATTTTACAACGAATCGTGCAAAGAATGCAGTGATTTACTCACTCAACAGATCCTGATAATCATTTGATTTTTTTGGACGTACCTACGTCCGGACAAGGTTAAATTTATATACCCTTTACTTTTTCGTCGCGGTGCATTTAAATAAGAGTCTAGTCTGTTTTAATCAATATTTTTTCTAAGTACAAAAATAATTGGATATCCTATAATTCTAGGATATTGCTGTTGTAATTATCTGAATTTACGGGACATATGACATAATATACTACGAAAGGATATGGAGTAAATGAACATGAGACCATAATACATATGTTAACTCCAACTGAAATAATTTTAATGAGCTGTATGGCCATTTCGGAAATTTTTTCGGCATAAGCAGCACTAGAACCCAAACAAAGGAAATCTACAATTTCAGAACAATGTTTTAAATGCATAAAACAAAACAAATTCGAATATTCAGTAAAATAAAATATATCTAAGGACAAAACTACGATGAAGGGGGTTAATCCTTCGGTTTTAGAATTTACATACATTTTGATCATAATAGCAATTGAACAAAGTGTACACATGAGATAGCATACATCTCTACCACGGGAATTGTTTTACCACCTCCACACTGCAATAAAAGACAAACTCCTGTTTAAATATATAACGAAAGGAAAATGAGACCGTAACACATATGTTAACTCCAACTGCAATAATTTTAATGAGATGTATGGCCATTTCGGAAATGTATTCCTCATCAGCAGCACTAGAACCCGAACAAAGGAAATCCATAATTTCAAAACAATGTTTAAAATGCATAAAACCAAACAAAATCCGAATAATCAGTAAAATTAAATATATCTAAGGACAAAACTACGATGGAGGGAGTTAATCCTTCTGTTTTAGAATTTACATAAATTTAATCCTTCCGTTTTAGAATTTACATAAATTAAGATAATAGCACTTGATTGATTGATTGATTAGTTAGAGTTTAACGTCCAATGAGCAATATTTCAGCTATATCAGGACGAGAACAAGTTAATCAATTCAAAAAATTGAAAGTATCAGAAGAAAGAAATAAAGGTGGAAGGGACAACCTGGGCAACGACTTTTGACTGCCACTGGAAAATTGGAGAAATGGGTAGGGGCAGGAAATTTAGCCTTCCATACGACACCCAGTGCGTCTGCTCTCTTAAGGGAAATATAGAAGGGGTCTTTATACTGCATGGAGCGTGGCGTTTCTCGACACAGTTTGGCTACAATGGTTCGCGGTCAGGCTTTCCGTATTATGACCTGACTACCCCGCATAGACAGGGCATTCCCCTATCCACCACCTGGGGACGCGCCCGGCAGCTCTGTAGCCGAAGCCCCTGATAACCGATTCAGGTGCCGGGATAATAGCAATTGAACAAAATGTATATATAAAACTGAATATTGTCACAAGAATTCTTGTAATGGTGAAAATGAAATAACTCGAATTTTGACTCACTCACAGTGTGACGGGTGCTGTTAACAGAGCAGGACATGCTTACCCTTCCGGAGCACCTGATGTCACTCTCAGTTTCACTGGAGTTCACACTGTGAGTGCCTTTGTTTTGAATGTTGTGATTTCTATTTCTGTGCTTTGTATTTGTCTAACGTCATTGTTTTCTGTGTTCTCGTTTTGGCCATGTCTTTGGACTTCGATTTTTGTAACTTTCACTCCTTTGTACCTTCGGTATTCTACTGTCGTTGTTTCCGTAAGAGCGTCAATTTGGAAAATCGTAAACAACTTGTAACAGAACATATAAATCATCTGTAAAATAAAAATAATTTGTTTTCTTCTGTTGTCTTTTCCCACCGCGGTTCTTATCTCCATAACATCGCACGGACTTCTCTCAATCTGTATTAAAATCAAAATTTTCATAAAAGAAATATTTGTCATTCATATCGGATTAAACCATCTAGTTGCTATGACATGTTTTCATTGTTTTTTTTTTACTTTGCAACTTTGGTTGATAATAAATCAGATACGGATGTGCAAAAGACATTATTATGTTGTTCCCTCGTTTTACTGCTTTCTTTGATGATTATCCCTCACTTATCGCCACTTATTTCAAGGTTAATTTAAAAATACTTAGTTTCTTTGTATTTTGTGCCATAAATTTATCGCCCCCCCTGACATATTGCCAAACTTTATCCTGGTCCAAAAGGTGGCAACATAACATAGGTGCAATGGTGAAAAGCTTATTTACAAAATTGATGAGGTGCATAACGAAATTTTCAGTTTTTTATGCAACTTAGGTATTTATTGTATTTTAAAATCAACAACTTTGAAACCCAAGGCACTGAATTGTAGTTGAATATGTATGATCTTTAATTATTCAAATTAAACCACAAAACAACATGGAATTCTCAAGACATCAAATGTTTTTGGTAAATATTTATTCTAGACTAAGAATATGTAAAGATTGTGACTATGTGACGAAAATCTTATCATCACATTTAAAAATTCTGTTGAAATGTGCATCATTTCCAGAAGATGTTTTCATTGATAAATGTATCGAAGAAATTATTAAGGAAAGGTTAGTACAATAATCATAATTGTAGTCATTTGGGTAGCAGACAGTAAAAGTAAAAATCATGTAGATACATGTAGTTCAGATGACAACTGGAAAGGTTACAGACAGTAAAGATGAAAATCATGTAGATACATATATTTCAAATGACAACTGGAAAGGTTACAGACAGTAAAGATGAATATCATGTAGATACATGTAGTTAAGATGACAACTGGAAAGGTATCAGACAGTAAAGATGAATATCATGTAGATACATGTAGTTCAGATGACAACAGGAAAGGTTACAGACAGTAAAGATGAAACTCATGTAGATACATATATTTCAAATGACAACAGGAAAGGCCACACACAGTAAAAGTGAAAATCATGTAGATACATGTAGTTCAAATGACAACCGGAAAGGTTACAGACAGTAAAGATGAATATCATGTGGACACCGTTTACAATTAGAGCCATCAAAGTTGGGGATTGTTTAATGATTTCTCAGTAATATTATCTGATATTGAGTGTACAAAACACATATAGATATGCGTTATCAAGTATGGCAGTCCAACAAAAAAAGTGTACGTTCGTTACTGTAACAAATAAATTCCAGATCGGAGGTGTCTGCAAGCTTCATGAATTTCAATCCTCTAGGTAACTCGCTTATTCCTTCTTCTTGCTCCCATGCATCGCATATGGCAAAATAAAGGTCGGTTAGCTAATTATAGTTTTCTTAACGAGAAAGAATTGTATATCGATGGATATCAACTAGAGTTATGTAATTTCAAAATATAATAAACGAGCCTTTGGCGAGTTTATTATATTTGAAATTACATAACGAGAGTTGATATCCAGCGATATTCAATTTTTTCGAGTTGTTAAAACTATTTCTCTTATGATTTTCATAATATTCAGTGCCGAACTGCTGTTTTTGTTTCAAACAACAACACCGTTGCTAGGTAACGTTAATCACGGCCAACGAGATTTCACAGTGGTCCAATAAAAACGACGAAAAAATAATAGCACATCACGCGTGATGTGTTATTACTTGACGCTCGACCAATGAAATTCCTGTAAAAGCGATTAAACAAGTTCATATCTAACTCCAGCTTCAAAGTCTCGTTATGTACCACAAATAACTATTCGTGCAAGGAATAGATAATACGCGTGCATCATAAGAGAATTTCCATTCCACCGCCATATGAAATCCATATGGCCGACTTAATTGTAATGCATAGGTAATGACTTGATAATAAAAAAAAAATATTCAATAAATTATATGTGGGCAATTTCTCTTTAGTTCACCCTTACACCGGATTTGAATTCTTGCGGTGAATTTGGCATTTGAAATCGATAAACTGGAGGTTCCTAGCAATATTCTAAAAATTGAGGCACTTTCCTCTATATTCCTACCTAGATTTTGTCTAAAATCAAAAATTTGGAGGCCGTTCTTTGGAAATTGGGCAACTGAATACAAACTCTCTTTTCCCATGTTTCCTGTAATGCCACTTCTGGATTTTTTTGTTGTTGTTCTGTTTCGATTTGTAAGTTCCTGAATGCTTTAAAAACGTGTTTTTTTATTGTTTCTTACTATGACTCAATTTTCATGACGTGAAGTGGACATTTGATATTTATATATGATGTAACTCGCAATCAGCTAATTACAAAGGCATTTCTCATCCTCGATTCTATGGAAAGGTTGTTAAAAATGCCAGAAACTAACTAAAATTCCAGAGAAACTTGGACGTAACTTACATTCATTACGTAGTAGTGAATACCGACGGGACATTCTAAACGAATCCGTTAAATTGGCTTTGGATTCCAGTGACCTGAAGATTTTACACTTTGTACTGGCCTCTCACTGATACTGCCGATGTCTACCAAAATACATGACGACTCTTTACCAAACCCATCGGGAAGTTTTCAGTCTGAATTTTTTTCCGTAGTGCGACAGTGTTTTACCGACATACTATGCTCCTTGAGATAGCCGGCAGTTAAGCGGCGAGCACTCTTTGACCCTTCTTTCTTAATAACTTTTTGCCACATTCCTTTCTTTTCAAGATAGTGGTCATAGAGTTAGTAGAAAAAAGACGGGAGATGGGGAATGTGTCAAAGTAGTCTACCTGTATATGGTTTTATTCGTATGTTCATTATTCTGTATGGAAATGGGATAGAAAAAGGGGACGTTTGGGTATCCATTAACCGGTTTAACCCTACCGCTAACTTTTCACGGCTGGTGCCGGTACCAAGTCCGGCTATCCCGAGTTCCTATAGTTACTTATATTTGTCTCTAGTCTATCTTGTGTTTTTTTTAGTGCAGTTCTCTTGTGGGTTGTGGCTTGTGATTGTATTTTTCGGCCATTGTATGTTTAACTGTTAATCTCGTCTTTATATGACAAAACGTCGAGTTCACGTCATACATGGCCTTCAGATATATTAGACCATAGATAGTCTGTTACATTTATCTTATTTTCTGGATATTTTCTTACCATTTAAGCCGGGGGGGACTCCAAATTTTTTCCCGTACCTAGGCTGGTACTATTTTTTGGGGAGGAAATTTCCAAATTTTGCTATTTTTTGGATTCAAGAAATTCCAAGCTATTTTTGGGGGCTTAGAAAAATTGTAAGCTATATTTTAGGGGGTATATTGTAACCTATATTTTGGGGGGTATAAATAATTGTAAGATATTTTTTGGGGGTAGGCAAATTTGTCATATTTTTCGGTGTTTTGTTTGCATAGAAAATCAAGAATTCTCTAATTTCTATCCAGTTTTCAGATTTCCTGATCGGTGTGGAAACATTTGTTCTCTTTAGAGAGGAGAACAAGTTTAGTGACATTTCCCGCCAAATTCATTCGGAATACAATCCTCGGTGTTTTTCGTCCAGTCATTAGAGAAAAAGTTTAAAAAACTTAAACACGTTAATTATGAAAATTCTCACATCTCGTTCAATAAATTTTCAAATGTTTAAAAGCTCGGCAAGCCTCGCTTTCAAACATTTGATTGATTGAATATTGTTTAACGTCTACTCAGCAGTATTTCAGCTATATCAAGACGAGAACAAGTTTGTTGATAAATAATCACTTTGGGGTATGGAAAGGGCCATGGGACGGGAAATTCTGACTGCCACTGGAAAGTAGGGTGAAATCGTCAAGGGCGGGGAATTTAGCCTTGTAGCCGATCACCTACGGACCACCCCAAAAAGAGCTTGCTACAAGGGTTCTTTAACGTGCAGGAAGCGTGGTATTTCTTCCAACACGTGGACCTGAGTTTACATCCCATCCGAAAGATGGGTTGTGTATTTATTAATCCCGCACAACCACGGAATGGGTCCTATTTCTATATCCCGGGACCCTCGGGGTCAGCCTCCGTTTAGGAGGGGTCACACCCCGCAAGCCGGAGATACTAGGTCCTATTTCTATATCCCGGGGTTCCCTCGGGGTCCTCTGTTAGGATGGCTCATACTCCAAGCTCAGAGGATGCTGCGGGCCTATTCTTCAGCCGGGACCGCGTTCAAACATTTGAAAAATTTATTTAACTCGATGTGAGAAATTTCATAATCAACTAATTCTCGTTATGGAAACTATGTATATACCATGGATAAACACATGGGGTTTACTCAAATGATAAAATCAATTGATTTGTCATCACAACAATGATCTAGTAATTAATTTCATAAGATGTTAACTGAGGAAACTTTAAAATTTTGTCAATGTAATTTTACTTTTCTTTTTTATGTAGAAATGCTACAGGTATATTTTTAGGGGTTATTTTCCTAACATATATTTTTGGAGTCACTTATTTAAGCAACTATATTTTGGGGGTCGATTTGATTGATTGATTGATTGATTGAATATTGTTCAACGTCTACTCAGCAATATTTCAGCTACATCAAGACGAGAACAAGTTTGTTAATAAATAATCACTTTGGGGTATGGAAAGGGCCATGGCACGGGAAATTCTGACTGCCACTGGAAAAGTAGGGTGAAATCGTCAAGGGCGGGGAATTTAGCCTTGTAGCCGATCACCTACGGACCACCCCAAAAAGAGCTTGCTACAAGGGTTCTTTAACGTGCAGGAAACGTGGCATTTCTTCCAACACGTGAACCTGAGTTTACATCCCATCCGAAAGATGGGTTGTGTATTTATTAATCCCGCACAACCACGGAATGGGTCCTATTTCTATATCCCGGGACCCTCGGGGTCAGCCTCCGTTTAGGAGGGGTCATGCCCCGCAAGCCGGAGATACTAGGTCCTATTTCTATATCCCGGGGTTCCCTCGGGGTCCTCTGTTAGGATGGCTCATACTCCAAGCTCAGAGGATGCTGCGAGCCTTTTCTTCAGCCGGGACCGCGTTCAAACAATTGAAAAATTTATTTAACTCGATGTGAGAAATTTCATAATCAACTAATTCTCGTTATGGAAACTATGTATATACCATGGATAAACACATGGGGTTTACTCAAATGATAAAGTCAATTGATTTGTCATCACAACAATGATCTAGTAATTAATTTCATAAGATGTTAAACTGAGGAAACTTCAAAATTTTGTCAATGTAATTTTACTTTTCTTTTTTATGTAGAAATGCTACAGGTATATTTTTAGGGGTTATTTTTCTAACATATATTTTTCGGGTCACTTATTTAAGCAACTATATTTTGGGGGTCGATTTGAAAAAGAACCATTTTTGGGGGGTAGTTTGAAAAAAGTACTATTTTTTTGGGTTAATTTTTTTTCCGGTGACTAGCCTACGTACAGATGATAATTGAGAGTACCCCCTCCTTGGGCATTTAAGCTTCTATAGTTTTTAAATTCTAATGAAGTTATCTTCAGACACATCTATGTATTTTGTATCGTTCGCATTTGAAGTTGTCACTACTTCTTTGTAATCATCAAGTATTGGTTTTTAACGTGGACATCGTATCAGCCGGTGAGCAAACCACCGAAAAAGCAATTAAAATCGCGTTTCTCAAAACATCCGGATCAAGGGCGATAACACCACAAACGCTACCACTAGATGGCGCTTCGCTGACCTTAATATTTTTTTCAATTTACCATCTCGGTAAAATACACAAATATATTCATAAAATTAAATGAATGTAACTTATATCATAACATACCGATATACTAAACATTTCTCCACATGACTAAACAGTTATGATAATAATTCTTGCAAGTAAAGCCCTGAAATGTGCGTTTGAAATCAGGTCGACGAAATGTAAACAAACCACGCGCGACTCAATGTTTACCTTTATGGGGCCTCAATTCAATTGACACAAACATAGTTCTACGTCACAAAACTATAAATAAACCGGTGTTATAGGAAATTTAATGTATATTCTTTGGGTAAAATCCGGGATGTTCCATCATTCGCAGTATTTACATTAGAATCATATGAGAATTGAGGGGTACTAAAAGGACGTGAAAGCTGGCGTCGGAACTGTAGAATCCAATGTTTTTGGGTATGTTTTCGTTCTATCAAGGCTTAAGTCTCGATTTGCATGCATTATTTTACATGTAATCTTCGATGAGTGTAAGAAAATAACATCGAAATCAACGACCTTGTCATACTTTTGTGTAGCACGTCACCACGTGGTGTAAATTTCGGACAATACACAACTACATCTGATTGACAAAGGTGGATTTACATCAGCGTTTCAAAACGAAATACGTTTGATTTTGAACATCGAAATTGCTACCTCTGCTAATTAAAATACTCTCTTTCCTTTAAATTTACTCAACTGTCAGGTCTCAGCAATATATGGGAAAAGGGGGAGGGGGGCTTTCCCAGGGTAAACAATCAAATGGAACTGTCTCAATATGCCTGAAATGTAAACATCTCATTATGTTGATAAAAAAAGAGCTGTTTTAACCTCACTACATCTGTATGTTGATTTTAAGTCTTTAAATATTTTCTTTTGATGTTTCTTTTATAGCATATTTTTTTCTTTTGTTTTTGTTTTTTTCATTTTAGCTGCAATTTTATTATGACAGTGGAGGTTGTAACTTTAACCCATGTACAATTTAACCCCGATTAACATTCCTAACATATAAGAGAATAAACAGTTTTGTTTTGGGTATAAGGCACATGGATTACATCCTTATTTCAGAGATCTAGATTATGGGACATTAATTTGTTGGATATTTATTATTTAATGAAACACACAAAATTATGATATTTTTTAAAGAAGCTAATAAATGGCTTTGTATAATTTAAGAATTTCAAGGGATAATATTATTTTGTTTTAAATAGATATGTGTAAATAATTGAAGTATACAAGATATTAATTGTTTAATAGGGATGTGGTATTAAAGATTAAAATTGCATACTTTAGATATCAATAACCCAGAACAAGAAAATCCTTGAAAAGGAAATATAAATTATTTCAATTTTTGTTGTACACATATGTAAGCCAAGTTAAGGTTTTTCTTTAACTTTGGTGGTGCATTAATATTCTATATACATATGTATTAACCAAAGATGGATTCATAAGAAGAAGTGACATTACAATTTTAAGAGACCATATTATTCATTGTCTATATGCTGCATCTTTTTGGTGCCCTATAAAAAAAAAGAAGAAAACTGAGCTTGACACAGATTCAAATAATTGCCCTTTACAAGCTTGTTTCGCAGTTTTGTTGCAGGTTGTTTGATGACATTTTCATTTAATTTTGGTTGTTATTCCTCCATCATGTATCTTAAACATGTTCGGCTTAACTTATATTTCATATTCCAAATATGTGTAATAAATTCTGTCGCTATGTCCAAAACTCTTATTTCAACATTACCTTTTTACTAATATGTTTACCAGTATGTAGACTTACCCTGTCAACCCAGCTCATTTCACTTCTTAGGGTGTTTATGTGGACATGCATGTCAATTTTTTTCAAATACTTGTATGTACATGTATCTGTTATTGGGATTATGATACCGAATGTGGGTATGTATCACACAGGCTGTAGGGGGGAAGGTTTGGGCCCAATAAAACTAGTTTAACCCCGCCGCAGCAGGTTTGCGCCTGTCCTAAGTCTATAGGAGTCTAGGATGATGTTTATTTCGCTGAACTTGATTACTCTTTATTCAGGGGCCGACTCCGACCTACCGTTGAGTGTGGGGTTTTCTCACCGTTCATTGAAGATCTTATGGTGGCTTTGAGTTGTTATTACTCCCATTTGGGTCGCTGTCTCTTTGACACATTCCCCGTTTCCCTTCTTTTTTCTATGCTATTCTTTCTTGTACTTTATTTTTAATATTACTATTTCAGAAGACAGTACTCTCTCGGTACTTTTTATGTGCTACATTTTATTTATTGTAGCACTATTTAGTTTCTGGACAGATCTGATCAACACCAGCAAATGTTTAATTACAATGGCAATTTTTTGTTCTGATATCTTGCATGTTCAAGAACTGTCCAAATGAGAGCTGTGATCTATAAAATTACTGAGTACAACATTTTGATAACATCAAACACTTTGCAGGAATTTTTTTGAATATTTGACAAACAAATGTTGAGTTCATCACCCTGAATCCCTCCTAAAGAGTAAAATATAGTATATTAGATGTGTAAAAATAAAATCTGGGACTAATAAAAAGTAGAATTAATAAAAATCCAATTTGAATGTGGATATTATTTCATGTTCATTCACTTCCCCTCCCCCTTTTCCCAACAGCTATGTTTTACTAGTTAAAATATTTTCTGTTGTTAATTATAAGGGGATACATGCTTCAAATATAAATTTTGTACAAAATACGTTTAAACAAACTTCAGGAATCCAAATTATTCTCGACGATATGTTGACAAGTAGATTTACCTCCCTTTGTAACAAACACGACCAATGAATCCAATTGACACAATCGAGTTCCAACAAATAATTTGTAAAAATTTCAATAAAAAAATCTAATAAATATAATAAAGAATGGTCACGTTTACGGAATTCCCATCATTCGACATATTAAAAAATATATTGCTAATTTTTCACCAGCCCGATAGTCAGACTCGTCTGACATGAAAATTTTACCTTGCGTGTAACAGAAATTTACTGCTTTTATCAAAATTCTAACCCCTTAAAAATACCGAGGCTTCATTCCGTGTATGGCACTCGGTAGATGTCCTTGGTACTTGATTCGGCTTTCTATTTCGATTTATTTGGTAATGAGTACTTCTTTTATTAAAACCTTTCGATTATGGCTTTCCACATCATTTGATTTTAATGCTGCTGATGAGAGGTTACTCCCTGAAACATGTGTACAACATAACGAAATTTACTGTTTTTTATGTAACTTCGGTATTTTTTGTATTTTGAACCATTGGGCCGATGTCACTGCTTCCCCGAGGGTATTCACCAGCCCGATAGTCAGACTCGTCTGACATGAAAATTTTACCTTGCGTGTTACAGAAATTTACTGCTTTTATCAAAATTCTAAACCCTTAAAAATACCGAGGCTTCATTCCGTGTATGGCACTCGGTAGATGTCCTTGGTACTGGATTTGGCTTTCTATTTCGATTTATTTGGTAATGAGTACTTCTTTTATTAAAACCTTTCGATTATGGCTTTCCACATCATTTTATTTTAATGCTGCTGATGAGAGGTTACTCCTTGAAACACGTGTACAGCATAACGAAATTTACTGTTTTTTATGCAACTTCGGTATTTTTTGTATTTGTTCGGCGTGTTTACAATCACCCTTCGAGGTCACGATCGTTTGCGTTAAATATTTTCCGATTCTTACAGTTTTGTTACTCCCAAGGTTAATTTATCGTTTTGTTGACATCTGAAGAATATGTACGTTCCGATTTTCGACAAGTATTTCATTAGAAATCGTCGTATTTTTACAAATTCCATTCGTGATCGTTGTTGACGAAAATGCTCCATTTTTTGTATCGAAAAGTCACGTGACAATGTTTTGAGAATCGACGCCATTATTGACTTTGCTCACCGGTTGTACTGTCCTATCGTATCGGAATATCTTTTAATATATGTAACACATCTAATGCTATCCAAAACACTATTCATGTCCATAGTATATTTGTGTTTCGACTCGTTTTATCAATTCTTCTTTTAAATCTGTTGTTTATAAATAAAGTTGGAATGTCGTTTAAACACGTTTGGCGTACAACTTATCATCCCATAATTTTTTAGTGTGGTCATTTCGCGAATTGTGTCCGACTGTCGCCATTTCGTATGAAGTATAAAGGCCGAGCATTAAGTAATGTAAACCAACTTAAAGCAATTTAAAATTCAAGACAACCTTTCCAATTCGGTTTAAGCGATCCAATTTTATATTAATGCAATTGGAATCATCGCCTCTCGAATTCCTTTTCCACCCAAATAAAAAATCACAGGTATGTTATCCTTGTCGTTTTGTGTATGCGATTAGAAATCACAGGTAAAATATATTTGCCGTTTTAAGTATGTGAGCGATTAGAAATCACAAGCAACATGATTTGAGAGTTCATAAATGGACGCAAATGATATCGCTGTTAAGTTTAAGAATTGCGGCAGCTAATAACAGGTGGAAATAAATATCCAAAACAGTCTCATCTTTAAGTCATGAAGTACACAGATCAGAAAAGAAAATATATTACATTTACAAAATATACACAACAAAAAAAATTTCTTCGGTTTTCAAAGTAAACACTGTTTATATGCTGATATTTTTTTTTATCTCAGATACATATGCTTTAACTAAATCTAGGGTTCCACAAAATTCTTCTCTTAATTGTGTTAGGGTTAACCTTAGAGTTGTACTATAATCAATAAATGTTCCTTTAAGGGTTCAATCAAATAAGAAATGGATCTAGAGTCATCGTGGCCTAGTGGGCACGGACAGTCTCCGTCCCGACCTCCTCTTGAATTTTTTTAAACACCTGTATTCATTTCTTTCAAAAGTTTATAAGATCGTACAGCAACTCTCCGACTACCATCCTCTAGTTCCATATTTACTGCTGAAGATAACACTATTTACTCAGTACTTAAGTTTGTGGCTTTGTCCCGCAGTCAAATAAGTTTATGATCTGTTCCGATTCACTTTCATGCCTTTTGGCAATTGAAAGTCGAAAAACAAAACACCCAATTATTTTGAAAAAAGCCGAATTCTACAAGTCACTTGTAGCATAAGGCAAAGTAATTTATGTTTGGATCCCTAGTCATGTGGGGATCTATAGAAACACAGTTGCTGACCAGGAAGCCAAGGATGCGCTAGATGACGAGATGGCGGATTGTCCAGTACCGTACACTGACATGAAGTCTTTAATCTTTAAATACATATTAAAATTATTGCAGGCCAAATGGGATCTGCAGATAAACAATAAACTGCATGGAATTCAGTCAGACGTCGGTTCCTATGGCAAAAACCGTAGGGAACAGGCAGTGTTGACCCGATGTCGTATTGGACACACTAGAACAACACATAGTTTTATCCTCAACAGTGATGATCGACCTGAATGTATTCCATGCAATTGTCCTTATACAAACCAACATGTTTTAATTGAATGTGTAGATGTTGCCGATATCAGGCGTGGTTTTTATTCTGCTGATTGTCTTAAAGACCTATTTACAAATGTCGCTGGCGACAAAATCGTCCAAGTTTTAAAAGCAATCAATTTGTTTAGTAAGATTTAAAAAAGATCAATTTTAAACTAGTTTCTAATTACTAATATTGTTAAACTAAAATTTCTCTCATTATATTTTTAGAAATTTACACATTTGTTTTACTGTATAAAGCTTTATGGTTTTATGTTGAAATTTTTAATCAATTATTATAATTAGTTAACATACTAAACAGTTCTCGCCACGATATAGCTGAAATATTGCTGAAGTTGGCGTAAAACATCAATCAATCAATCAAAAGTTTAAATGAAGTTAAATGAAATATGCAAGGTACGTGTACATTGTTGATTTGATGTTGTGCAATACGGGTATGCTCTATTGAATTTAGAGCATATGCTTATAAGTCGCACAAGAATTCGAATTGTGAAAAAAACATGTTTAAAAGTCACAAACTACGACAAACAAACTTTCTTCTTCTGTCCGATGGAACGTCGTAAACATTCGTTTATCTCTGCTTTTGTGGAGTCTTTGTAGGGGGGCATTTGACTGCATTGTTGGGTAATAGAAGCACTTTCTGTTTGCCCAAAATAAGTCTAGTTGGACTGAGAGGAGTCCTTGTTCAAGGCGTCCACCACCGAAGTATGAATACTTGGTACGAAGGTTATCTTCAGTAAATAGCTCTGTATACAACAACTTTTTTAAGTGTTGGGCAAAATTGTTGACTTGTGTTTCTCTGAATGTGCGGTTGTAGGTTCTAGCTTATTCGGATGTGATAAAATTATGTTGTAGATGTCCATTGGTGGACATGTTGGTTGATGCAGAAGAGAAGCTGAAGTCTAATGGCAGTTTGTTGGTGTAATCGGTGTTTCCATGATATCAAGATGTCGTGGTGTTGACCGAGTTGGTAGTGAGTCAGAAGATCAGGAAAACGTTGGAAATGACCGAGTTGGTTGTTGTGACGAAGTGGCAGATCTTGTTGATTGAGTTGATGACTGGGTGAGTAATAACACCTTTTCTATGGTTGTTACCAGTTGTTATTGCTGAATGCTGTTTTGATAGCGAGTTCTAGTGTTTGAAGTCTCTTCAGAGAATGTTGTTGCGTGATTTCTATGGACAGGCAGTATTTGTTTAAAGCATCAACTATTAAGGTAGATTGGTTCATCAAATTGAAATGAAGTTCTCTGATTCGAACTGTCGGGTTGGTTCTGAAGTTGGTGCCTCTGTCTCTAGCGCAGTTAATTGTGTTGGTTGTGTTACTGGCTCTGGCAGACCTACAGCAATAACTTTCGCGTCTGGTTAAAAACGACTGAGATTTTACGTGAAATACATATTCAGTTTATTTTTTAATTACTACATTCTACGGAATTATTTGAAGTTCAGCCTTTTATGTCTCTGATAATAAATTGTCAGTTATTACACGATTTACACTTTCGGTCATTCAAAAATCCATACTGAGTTCAGCTCTCCATGTCTCTGATAAAATCTGTCTTATTACACGGTTTTAAGTTTTGGTCATTCCAAATCCATACTGATATAGAATTTTCTATATCACTCTATTCCTTCATTCCTTATCCATACTGATATTCAGAGCAACAGATGTGCTGCGTATTTGTGTGATCACGCATTAGAATTAATGTAAACCCATTGTAACCTTTTTGACATGCGTCCAATAACCCAATTTAAAACTGACAAGACCAAAATAATTCCACAATAATGAGTTTTCACCCAATTCTGTCATGGAGAGTTGTGTATTTACACCCAATTGTCGCGTCAGAAATAGTGAGAGATCACGGTAGCTAACCCTAACCCTTCATGGTTTTAGCAAAAGTAAATTGAACTGTGCCTGTCGTTTGATATTTTGGTTCTGGGTAATAGTAGAATGATTTTGCGTGGAAATTGGGCCGAAAATGGAAAATGCAGAGGTGTTAACCATTACAGAATTCCGTACTTTCTACGGACTTTCAAGTAAAGATGCACACTACGGATTCACTATGTATTTAGACGGTTTATTCATAAAACATAACTATTTCCGAAATTTGGCAATCAGTGTTAAACAAAGAAAGCTTCAACAAACGAACAAAGTTACGTACAGCTCACTATTCCTTTAAGTCTCCGTCAAAACAAAATGCTGTCAGACGCATTCCATATCTATGCGGGGTAGACGGTTCATCAATACGTAGATTAAAATTGAAGTATGGAATCAATGCTTAGGACAAAAGGTCTCTACAAAAGAAGGCCTGAACACAAACCATTGGAGACAAACTGTATATGGAAAAGTCACGCCCTATGAATTTTAAAAACCCCATCTATGCTTCTCGTTGGGTGTGGGGTTTTCTCACCGTTCATTGAAGATCTAATGGTGGCTTTGAGTTGTTATTACCCCCCTTTGGGTCGTTGTCTCTTTGACAAATTCCCCGTTTCCCTTCTTTTTTCTATTCTCGTACATGAGAAGACATGTGAGAAGGGGTTGTATAAAAGGCTATTTTCCTGCCCCTGCCTATTTCCCATTGCTCCAGTGGCATTCAAAACAAGTTCAATTCTTCTTTAAGTCTTTCTTTTTTTGCTTATATTTTAGTTGAATCGGTGCATTTGATCCGTCCTAAAGATGTCGTAGAAGATCAGACTAGCAAAGTGTCGCAAGGAAGGCTTAATTTCCTGCATCTACCCATTTCTACTATTTCTCTTGGCAGTTGGTTTTACAAGATAAAATATGAAAAGCATAACCTCGAATCATTTTAAACGAACTGTATGAAGAAAGTAACTCTTATTGCAATATGAAGACCCCTTCTGTATATCTGAAATAGAGCATACTCACTAGGAGTCGAATGGATGGCTTAATTTCCTGTCCCTACCCTTATTTATTTTTCTGTCTTCTTAAACACTTGTTACCTCATAATATGGATACCATAACCGCGAACCATTTTAAACAAACTGTGTGGAGAAAACCCCACCCAATGCATTATAAAGACCCTCTTCTATAGTTTTGGAACAAGCATACTCACTAAGGGTCGTATGGATTGCTAAATTTCCTGCCCCTACCCATTGTTTTTATTTTTCAGTCTAATTTTAAACTTGCCTCAGTTGCAGTTGATAAAATTGACGATATGATCTCAACAGATAAAATGACAAAATTTATGTTAAATAGTTAAGGAGAAATTATATCTAAAAGGGCAATTTTTCATTGCGTTGTCATATGTACAGGAGTTTTCACGCTAAAAAGTTTAGTTTCTCTCATATGTTTTATAGAGAAATAAATCTTAAAAGAACGGATGAGCACGGAAACTTTACTGAATGAATATGTGGACAGGTCTGCATTTGTTACCAATAGTTAATTGAAACTTTGTGTGAAAATAAAGTTTAATTGCATACGCTTACCAGACGATTCATCTTCACTGATTTTAGCCCCTTCATGAGTATGTCCTGGAGTGTTCCGTAAGAAATCTTAGGAAAATAATGTTATAAAAGGGTCTATTAACGTCGATCGGAAATGAATTAATAAACGTTTGGTTATCGAAGTACGATTCCTTTCAACGGAATGCTAAATTATGGACACAAAGAATTAATTTTGAACCGATCAAACACAAAACTAAACATAACGTAAATAAATTGTTATTTTGTTTTCCAGATTAAATCAGTCTAAAGAAATCAATAATACATTGATAAATCTACAACAACATTGTATTATCAAATTAGAAAATCAACAAATTGAATAATTATTCAAGATTTATTTATGGCTAAACTATGACTGATACACCAAAGTCCAAAAGGACCAAGTCTGAGGTTACATTATGCCTGAAGCATCCTGCTACCAAACAATGACATTATCACTTAATATGCATCAACAGCTTGACATTTTCAAATACAGTCAAACCTGCCCATGTGGTCACCTTTATTAAGCAATATCCTTGTTTTAACAGCCACAATTTTATTTCCCATTTCCTTTTAATGCACTTAATTTGAACCTTGATTTAGCAGCCACCTGTCTTATGTGGTCAATTTTCCCTCTTCTCCTGGGTGACCTCTTAAACCAGGTTTGACTGTAGTGTATTTTTACACTCAATAGCCTTGGAATTGACCCCTTTGATAGAAGATCACAATTTATAACAATGATAATACATGTATTTTTATTATCTATCGCAAAAACCCAATATACTACAGTCCTGAGGGGGTGAAAAATCCAATTCAGTTTAGCTGTAAGGAGTGAGCATAATATGGCTTTACCTGGGAAAATGTTAATAACCCAATTGATTACAAAAGTGAGAGTGAAATTACCTAATTGGTCAATCCTAATCTGGACCTCTGACTGATATTAAAATGTCTCTGTCATTCAAAACCGATAGATTGTATGTAGTCCACATTAACATCCGTGAAATTCTGAACAAAAATAAGAGAATTATTAATATTCAATTAAAATCATCATAATGAAATAATTAAAAATAAATGTCAATTTTATTTGATGAATTATTCACAAGGAAATCTGAATACTCGCATATTGATTGGATAATGTGCATCACGTGACCATACTAAAGATAACATTGTAAAAAAAATTTCGATAGTTTGGTTTATAACAATGCGTGTTTTCGATAGTTTGGTTTATAACAATGCGTGTTTTAAGCTTTTGTCGTGTTGAATAGGTTGGAAGCAGAGATATTTTGTCATGCACCATAAATGAGGAAGGAACTTAAGATTGCACTTCAAACAAAATAGAATCTTTTACGTGAAGTACGATGTCTGCATCAGAGACTGAGAACGATCAATGACGGTGTGCAAATTGAAAATGTGCGTTTCCTACCAAATTTATATCTACGAAGTGTAAGCTAATTTGAAACTGAATTGATTGTTAGACACAGGTAAGAGAACGTATTCCTCAAATAAACAAAACACATACTTACTGTGTTCCCAAAATTCATTTCTTGGGCCCTCCAACATTGCCGTAAATGTTGCCATAATATTTTACGAAAGGATATGGAGTAAATGAACATGAGACCATAAAGAAATGTTAATTCAAACTGCATTAATTTTAATGAGCTGTATGGCCATTTCGGAAATTTATTCCTCATCAGCTGCACCAGAAACCGAACAAAGGAAATCCATAATTTCAAAAAATATATAAAATGCATAAAACCAAACGAAATCCGAATAATCAGTAATATCAAATATAGCTAAGGACAAAACTACGATGGACGGATTTAATCCTTCGGTTTTAGAATTTACATAAATTTAGATAATAGTAATTGAACAAAATGTACACATGAGATATTATCTCATGTACAGGTACACCATATCTAAGAAAATAAAGAGCATACATCTCTACCACGGGGAATTGTTTTACCAACTCCACACTGCAATAAAAGACAAACTCTTGTATTAAATATTTAACGAAAGGATATGGAGTAAATGAACATAAACCTTCTGTGGAGGAGCGCCGACAAAAAAAAACAGCAAGCGCCTGAAAACATTTACACACAAACAACACACAATTAAAGAAATAAGGATTGTGTTCGGTTCCAAAGATATCGATTTTTTAATTCGTATCTCCATATTTTACGAAAGGATATGGAGTAAATGAACATGAGACCATAACACATATGTTTACTCCAACTGCAATAATATTAATGAACTGTATGGCCATTTCGGAAATTCATCAGCAGCACTAGAAACCAAACAAAGGAAATCCATAATTTAAAAAAATGTTAAAATGCATAAACCAAACGGAAATGGCGGGTGGGGGGCAATATAATTTTTGTCAAGAATACCGTAAGTGCCTGCTTGGTGCCTTCTTGATCTTGCTTGAGGGGGTGAACATTGTTCACCTCTTGTTGAAGACCCTCAGACAGGAATAAAAGCCCTGTCCTTGATAGATACAAAAAATACCAAAGTTTCATAAAAACAGTTAATTTTGTTATGCTGTACACGTGCCCCAAGGAGCAACCCCCCC
>MJUU01023054.1:4510-26972 GCA_002080025.1 Modiolus philippinarum
TACAGGCTTTCAAAGTCCGGGACCGGACATTTTCTTCAGAAGACTGTTGTGCAACCTTAAAAATATCTAAGCAACATTTCGTGTTATACACTCGGTAAATGTCTTTGGTACTATTTTGCGGCTCCGGATACGATTTTTGACAATTAAAACATCTTTGTGACCCTTTTTGGGGACTGGCTTCCAACATTATTTGATTCTTATGCTGCTGGTGAGATGCTACTCCTTAGAACACATGTACAGTATAACAAATTTACAATACATTATGCAACAAGGGTATTTTCAATTTTAAGAAAAGCGTATTGACTTTGCTTTCCTAATATCGAATGTTTTTAAATTATCTTCAAACATCTCCGTCTTCATTTTTTTAAACAGTATCTTAATGTACACAGGAATTTTGTCAACAGAGTGAAAACGTCTATGCCATTTTCATTAAGAAAAACACCTGTGTAAAATCTAAAAAGAGGCGATACAGAGTGGTTATCTTGATTTGACACATCGTTGCATGTTTCTCATAATAAAGAATATACAACTGTAATAAATGTAGCAATAACTAACAGACCAAAAAAATTTGTCTTTACTCCGGACATTCATCGAAAGAGTGACAAGTGCATTGCTCGGAGTAAATAACAAAATACCGAAGTTACTGTCATTTTATTTTCTGCATATTCGCATTTCGACAACTTATGTCTCATCAGTGCAGATAATGCCTTCCTATCCTGGAACATCTAATGATACCTCTGATCTTTATATGGTTTTCAATAGTACTGCATTATTAGCACCTGTTTTGATTTTTGTCCCTTGGGTTTTGCTCTTCATAATTCTATTCGGTTATTTTGCTTTTACCCTTCGGTAATCGGTTCTTGATGAATTCATTTCCACTAAAAGATAACTACATTAAAATAAAACTTATCTTTTATAATTATGTTTCTGTTGTTAACAGGTTACCCAAAATGTGTTTGTGTTATAATTACATTTCATGAATATTCATTTGAATTCCGTCAGTTTGATAGGTGAACATCGATCACGTGGCATATCAATATGAGGTTGCAATTCCCATGAAACACATTTGACCACGTGTTCACGTGGCGAATGAATTTGTAAAAATAGAATCCCAATGTACATGATGTACTTCCTTGTAAATAAAGTTGTTTTTTATATTTCAGGTTTAAAATGTAATTATAAGAATTGAATGCATTATTTTGAAGTTTCATAGGGACTATGAAAGGGTTGACCGGGCGCACATTTTCAACAGGAAGCGCTACCGCGCTTCATTAAAAATGTGCTTCGGTCAACCCTTTCATATCCCAATGAAACTTTAAAATAATGCATTCAATTCTTAAATAAACTAGAGGTTCAGAGACCGATCCTGTATCCCTCACGTGACAAAATGCTTCTATGCCTTGCAAATGCTGCTGACCAAAAATGTTTTTCGAATGTTAAACTATGTTCTCCACTAGCACACATTTTTCTTCAGGGCCAATTGAAATAAGTAATTTTTGTTAAGGACTTTCTATACATCATTTAAATGCAGTTTACTTAAAATTTTCAATAGTTTTAGAGCAGATGATGAACATGATGATTTTCCAATGGGGTCCAATGTAAACTATGTTTAAGGATGGCAGCCATGATTTTTGTCGGATTTGACCGAAATGAGTAATCTTTGTGAAGGACCCTCCATACACCATTCCAATATAGTTTAGTAAAATTTTGCTTCAGGTCAGAAGATGAAAATGATGATTTTCCAATAGGTTTCAATGTTAAAACTGTGTTCATCGCTGACAGCAATGTTTTTATCAGATCAGCACGAAATGAGCAATCTTTGTAACATATGGAGAAAGAATGATCATTTTAAATGAGAAAAAGATTCACGAGACCTCCCGGCAACGTTGAATTCGTCAAACAACTTTTATTGCCAAAAACACGGATATTTGGTCTAGTCCGTTATTGAATTCCTTTTATAAATCGCATTAACACATCCTTATGACGTTTTCAATGTAAAAACAAAATCGAGAATTTGTAGAGAAAATGCTCGTTTTATATATTGATACATCTTGAAATTGGCACATATTTTAAAAGTTTAAAAGGTACATAGATAATGTTTGTTGCAGCATCTCTTTGGCACTGAAAGCTTACTTGTATAACCATGTATCGTGTTTTTGTAATGACTGTGTACGTAAACTTTGGCAATGAAGCTTGGGGACGTGACATTTTCAGCTATTTTATGATGGGATGTTATTTAAGGTCTCGTGCTTCGCATATTTATACAGCCTTGGAACCTCGAGATTATTTCCTACGTCAATCCAATATGATTCTTTTGATTGTAGATCAAATGTCCAACCAAAGTTCAACCTTGTATTTGCTTTACAACTCAGTTGTAGGTAAAAATAGTTATTTTCCAAAATTCCGGTACCCGTATTTGATCCTGAAATAAAATATTCAAATGAGCAAAACTGCACAAAATTCTCCATATGAAGAACCTTCCATATATCATTCCTGTAAAGTTTGGTTGCATTTGCCATTCATGTTTGTCTGAATTTGCTTCACTGATTTCATACGGGTCCAATGTTCAACTATGATCAGCGCTGGCAGCCATGTATTTCTTCGGATCCAAACAAACATAAAGGAATTTTCATACATCTGTGGCTTCAGTGGAGAGGATAAAAAAATGGGGGTTTCCCCATAGGGTCCAATGTGAACCTAAGATCCCCGCTGGCAGCAATGTTTTTGTCAGATCTGAACTAAACGACCAATCTTTTTAAAAGATTTTTCATACATCATTTGTGTAAAGTTTGGTTGAATTGCTTCAATTGTTTCAGAGAAAAATACCAAAGTGGTATTTTTTCCATAGGGTACAATGTTAAAAGTCAGCTTCGCACTGGCAGCCATATTTTTTCTGTCGGATCAGAACAAAATAAGCAATATTTGTGCTTTGTGAGGGACATCCGATACATCATTTCTGTACAGTTTGGTTGATTTATTCAGAATACAAGATTAAAATGTGTAAAGCTAACGGTTGATGGACAGACGGACGACGTACGTTTAGTGATGGCAATAGCTCACACTGACCCTTTCGGTCATGTAAACTGAATAGGGGTAAAAAGGTTGACCATATCAACAGATAACTAAATACCAAACTTGATTTTTGTATATTGTCATTTCGACAACTTTTGTCTCCTCAGTGAAGATAGATCTACACATTTTGTTAACTTTGTTAGAGAGGTTTGAGACATAATTGATTACATTATCGTATCAAAGTATTTTCATTTCAAAGTAGAAATTAAAAAAAAATAGACAAATAAATTACTGTCCTAAAAAGTACACACTTTCTGTATTAAGTACAAGGTAACTCTACTATTTAGTTTATTGCGTTTTGGCTTTAGTGCTTGTTGGCTTTGTTAGTAGCACAATACCAATAACTCACAATAACAATAATAAGTAATATGTTTAATACAGGTGAATATTATTGAAATCCAACATTGCAATGCAACACGAGGGTCTTTCTATAAATCGTGTACATAATTGTTTCATTATACTTTCCATTTTTGTTGTACAGCTTACGTGCTAAATATATTTCAAAAAGATAATGTTTTACACAAATTTGCATATTTTAAAGAAAACGATATGCGATTCATTCTCAAAAATGTTAGAGTACAATGGCTTCATACAATCTGTTAAAGAATACGTCATTCGTTTCGAACTCGTTTGCTGGTTCACTGTGCCATTTGATACACAAAATCTTATACCAGATGTCACGAAGTACTTTTGGCATTTTATGCAAGGGTATGTCATCTTTCATAATTACAATTATCATGTTATCACGGCCTTCTCGAAATGCATGCATGCGTGTCATTTCCAATTCGTACGATCCCCATGTACTCTGTAGGAAATTTTCAGTTATAACGAATATAACTTTTCTACTGCAGTTAATTGCTTTTACCACGTTTTCAGCCACTGAATTTCCTACAATGAAATCTTTCGAATCGAAACATATTTGAACACCTCGAACTTTTAAAACGTTATAAAGTTCGACAACCCATTCAGTATCTAAATGACTGTGAGATACAAAAGCCTGAAACTCAAATTCGTTTTCATCTAATTGCATGTATTTCCTCCACTTCATTTTAATCCTGATATACATGTACTCAATGGCGTATTTATATCGGATATATAAAATAGTTAAAATAACAACTATAACAACAAACGAACACAAGGTTGTCGCAATGAATACCCAGGTTTTGGATTCACAATGTTTCATACGGTTTGCTATATCTTTCACGACTAATGACATTTTAGTCAACGAACCCGATTCAGTTATACATTCCATCTGGTTTATATCAGTCGACTTAAAAACATTCGTTGTGCTAAACCACCTTAGAAAATCGATGTTTGTACATGTACACAAGAAAGCATTTCCATCTAAATATAAATGATTCGGAAATATTATGTCTAGCGTGTCCCTCATTTTGCTAGGAATAGTTGCAATGTTATTTGAGCGTAAATCAACAACTTTTAAATTCGACATCTTTGCTGAGATCTCAGGAAAATCGTGTAATTGATTGTTTGAAACATTTAAGAACTGCAACTGACTTAAATGGGACTCTAGAAGGCCATCTGGTATCTTTGTAATTCCATTGCTTGATATGTCAATATATCGTAAATCTGAATTCCCCTTAAATAATTTAAAACTGTTAATATTTAACATTAAGCCTTTTCCAAGAGAGCTTTCCCTGGCAATGACCTTCTGTAATCTTTGAAAATGCAAAAGAAGATTTTCATCTAAAACAGAACAGTTCCAACCAGACATATCTAAAATCTGAACATTTGGTAAACCAAGGACAGTTCCATTGCATGCAGGAAATTTAACGTAGGCAAAATCGAGCATTCTCAATTTGTCGCCATGTAGGAAAACTAATGACGAAGGGATATCATATCTTGAGAATGTATTTCGTACATGAAGCTCCTCCAGTTTAACGGGTAATGAAATTTTTGCGGCACGAAAATGTGTTACACTTTCCACCCGTTCTCCTACATAATTATCTTTTCTGAAGTCAGACACTGTGAATACCTTTAACTGCGGAAACATCGACAGAGATAAAAGCCAGTTATTGCCATTTGTTGATATTTGATTTTTCGACATATCCAGACTCTCGAGACATCTGGATTCATGGGCAAATATCCTGAAACTGAGTGGCTCAACATATGTGATGAACAAGTTTTTCAGTATCAACTGCTTCAAGCAGATGTGTTGAAGGTTTATAAAATGTTCCCTTTTGATTTGAAAATTATTAAGGTAATTATTTCCGCTAATATCAATTAGACTCATATTGCGTCCCCGAAAAACTCTCAATGAACCAAAGACACTGCCTACATTACTATTTCCTGTTAAACTTATTGTTAATGATTTCAGTTTTAAAAGATGTTGAAATGAATACTTATCTATTTCGTAAGTTTCGAAGATTTTCAATTCATATAGGTTTTCAAAATCGTTTAGTGTTTCTCTTTTTATGTTTATGTAGTCTACTCCTTTACCAGATCCTAGACGTAAGCTCTCTACAATTCGAGATACAGGACACCAGTCATTGCCTTTTAATTTGTTGCTTACATCAACATCTAATGTTTTTATACTTTTTAAAGGAGTTAATTCTGTCATAATTTTTTGAAATGAGCGAAAATTGTCGTTATACACATTTCCGAAGAGTGACAGATACGATAATGATTTAAGGGGTGTAAAAATACCACGAGGAATGATTTCGATCTGGTTGTTTTGTAAGAAAAGTTTTGTAAGATTTCGTAAGTCGAAAAAGGCAAATTGATCAATATATCGTATCTTATTGTCGTTTAAAACGATAGATTCCACATGATGTAAACCTTTGAAGCACCTGGAAGATATGTTTACAATTTGATTAAATGACAAATCAATATCTGTAATATCCAATGGAAATGTACAATCTATAGATGACAGCTGTATATTCAAACAATTCAGACTCCGGTTCCGGTACTGGCATCTTGCATAGCATGTAGCAGTTGTGTGTGAAGCTGAAAGCATTAAACGGATAGATAATTATGAATAAAATCAGCTGAAAAATATGATTACAAGGAACATAATGGTTATACTCATGCTCAACTTATCCTTCTTGAGTACTTAACCAAATTGGTACCCCACGACATTTGCTAAACATTAATCAAGGGTTCACAAGCATTACATCCCAGCTCCTTTGTTCTAACTGGGATGATCTGAGCCGGATCAACCCAGCAATCTCACCCCAGGTAGAACAATGGATATTTTTACTTCTTTTTTTTTCTTTTTGTAAAGGCCAGATTTTGAAAACTGTTCAGTTTTTTGGAATAATTAAAATTTGACGATTTACGATCCATAAAAGTTTTAAAGATAAAGATTTTAAATCGTTGAAAAATGCATTGACCATTGTGAGATTCGAACCAGGGTTCCAGTCGCCGTCGGGGTGATCTTATACAGACACATCGCGTCCTCGTGTGATAACTATTACTGAATAGTACGTAATAGATTTATTTTCATTTTACATTTTCCTAATGTTCTCTCATACGTGATAAAAATGTCCAATTACATGTATTTTAATCCGCACACACACACACACACAACACACACACACACACACAACACACACACACACACATGATAATAAATGCAATGTTCTGAATACATGACACTGAAGCTACCATAAATTTGAACAACTGCCTGACAGAAAGAGTCGAAATGAATACACAAATAAAATATTTACATGTTCAAAAATTGGTGCAAATGCAAGAAAAATTATTTTCAAACCGGCACAAACACCTATTTATGTTAATAATTATTATTCTGTCCTTTTAGGGTTAGGGTTGGTGTTGGAAGTATGTCGAGCAGGAGGTTTGAAAACTGAATTTGAAATTAAATGTAAAACTGTTAACTTAATCAACTGGGCGATGATGAAAGCACTATATGGGTAAAATGAAAATAACTTAATACCGAAGTATTAAAATTTTTGAAAAACTACATGGCAAAGAGAGTCGACATGGATGCCTAAAATATTTAGCTGCATAGAGAAAATCAGCGCAAATTGTATGCAAAAAGGCGTCATCATTAAGGGTAGTATAACATTGGCGGGTTTAAACCGAGCAAGAAAATAATTCAGAAAGGACTTTTAATAGTTTTTTATCAAAACGTTTTGCACCATTGGAAAGTATCGATGCGAATCTATACATTATATGGTATCTTGATTTAAATAAAAATGATATTTTCAGCCAAAATGATTTTATTTAATTTGAGCAAACATATGATCTATACATTATATGGTATCTTGATTTAAATAAAAATGATATTTTCAGCCAAAATGATTTTATTTAATTTGAGCAAACATATGATGTTTTGAAGTGTCAAGCCCATATTAGCCAAGTTAGTCCTAATAATCAAATACCGTAGTTACTGTAAATTTCAATTCTGCACATGGTCATTGTCTTAATTGTCGTGCTCATTATACCAACCTTAGTTTCCCTCGAGCGGTACGGCATTGTATGTATATAGGTAACAATTTTGTGGGCCTCTGGTTCAAATTTATTGCTCAGCATCACACGACTATTGTTTTTTTTAAATTTAAGTATATAAAAGGCTAAAAATGCCGAATTTAGAAAAAAAAATGATTTATCGCTTTCACAAATCTCTCGTTTTACACTTTTTTCGTAGTGTCAGTAAGAAATTGTTTGTTTTTGTTTTTTTTTCTCAGCCACGAAGTCTAAAATTTGAAAAGGTCAGTCATACAATACATTGTTGAAGCTTCAATTAATGGGATATACCTTGGATATTTGCACTTTTCTATTAATCAAAAAAATTGCAATGATCTAAATTTTGGAATTGTAATTTTTTTTTCACACAGCAAATTAATGTTTACTCTGTCCTGAAAACAACCACCCAACATCCAACTTTTTAATACGAGTGCATTTACTTAAGATGACTCAATCATCACAGGGAGGTAATTTAAAGCTTAGATTCAGCAATTTTATTGATTTTTACACACTTAATTCTAAAATTAGTGAAAACAGAACGGTAGGATTTTCTAAAAGTCTAACAAATCCTACATATATTCAACACTGTATGGTAACCGCGCCGGTAGCCGGGAGTTTGGATTTCTCCAAAATGGACGTACCGAAGTAGGGTCAGTTAAGTCTGTACCATGTTTTTACACTTATACGCAATTTTGTGAATTATATTTTATCTCACTTAAAAGTCGTTAACATATATCTATGTTAGTTTGTCATACACAGAAATTTTCTCTCAGTGCAATTGATATTTACTGTGAAAAACGGGGTGAAAAATGCACGATCTGTGTACATGCATTAAAAAATGCCAATTTTTCGTGTCTGTTTTCTTTAGTCTCAACTGAATGAGTCAATGTACGTTAGAAAATGTTAATTTTAATCATTTTATAGCAAATTGTTGTTGACAAATTAGGAAAAGTGATGTAAATAGCGTATTTATGTACAACACACAATCTGTCTAAGCGCCGGTTTGGATTGTAAACAAATATGTTCAGTTTACGGTTTGGATGTATAACAAAACGGTTTGGAATGTAAAATGATTTTTATAAAGTCTTATTTGAAAAAAACTTTCTGACCGTTCTTTCCAATAGGGAATTATCCCCTTTAAAAGCAATAAGAGGTAAAATGTACACCTATGCAAGAGGAGTATATGGTGACGGTCTTCAAAACAATAACGATGGTACCAATAAAAGTCTACGCCCTACCTTACGAGCCCAGTACAACAGCACATAGTGAGGTGAAAAAATGGTGCCCTGCAAAGGAAATCTAATCAAGTGGAAACTTACATAAAAAGATACAAAATATATATCTGGCAGTAAAATAAGGAAGATTCCCTTTTATATAGAAATCTCTTCAAAAACTAGTCGGAAACTCGTACAATCAATCTGGGACTAGTCCCAGAACTAATATAGATGCTGTGTTTTCACTCGTCGTGAAAATGTTCATCACAATGGATAGAATCTTGAACACCCAACCGCTGACTTTTGGTAGTGTCGATACCAAGTCTGGCTACCAAGAGTTCTATCGCTGTTTACGTTTGTACTTTTGTCTTTCACTTGTGTTTTTCTTGTGCAGTTTCCTTGTGGATTGTGGCCTTTGATTGTAATTTTAGCATAGGTATTTTCTGTTATTTGGGGATATTTTCATCACTGGTAAGCTAATAAAAGCTCTTCTTTCATAGCCAGTATAGAACAAAAAAAAAACATTCTGTATTAGATGTTAAAGGGAAAGCTAGTTGTTTAACTTTTTACTTTTTTTACTTTTTAACTTTTTACAATAATTATTATTCGGCAAGTCTAGAAGAAAAACTCATAAAACCTTCACACATTTATGTACGAGATGGAAAATGCGGTTAGTCAATCTGCTTTTCCAAAACATTATTATTATTTATTACATACTGAGCACAGATATGTTCTGCGAACAATCCCAGGCCTGTCATTCAAATTTACGTTTTGTCCCCTTTTCCTTTTCAAGATTGTAGTTAGTAGTCTATCTGTATTAAGTTTTAGACAGAGTAAAAACGTTTGTATAGCTGTCGTACAATGGAGAACAACGAAATAAAAAAGAATATGAATAAAACTAAAATCTAAAAAGAAAAGGCCAAATTTTTCGGAGTTAACTCCTTTTGCGAGGGTGAAAAAGAACAGATACATCACCGTGGAGCGAGACACGTGTCACTTATGGAAGCGTAAGTGAAACGCGTCTCGGTCTACAGTGATATACCTATTCTTTTTTCACCACCCCAAAGGAATTAACTCCGAAAATTTGGACCTTTTCTGTCTGGTGCATATATTTTTTAGATTTTAGTTTTATTTCATATTTTTATTTCGTTGTTCTTCATGTACGACAGCAGTACAAACGTTCTTACTCCGTCTAATTTATATGACATTATGCTGCCTCTCAACATATATGTTTTCACTTTTTATGAATTGAGTTTTATTCGTACGTCTATTGTTCTATAGGAAAAGAAGAAAGGAGAGGCTTGGGCACCTATAAACCGGCTTAATCCTACCACCACTGGTTTTCGCTAATGCCGGTACCAAGTCTGGCTGTCCCGAGTTCCTATCGTTCTTTAAGTTTGTCTTTCTCCTTTTTTAGCCCACCTGGTCAAAGGCCATGTGAGCTTTTGCCATCACTTGGCGTCCGTCGTCCGTTGTCGTCCGCCGTCGTCGTCCGTAAACTTTTCACATTTTGACTATCTCCTCTGAAACCACCGGAACAATTTTAACTAAACTTCACAGGAATGATGTATGGTAGGTCCTTCACAAAGATTGCCGAAATTAATCCAATCCGCCAAAAAACATGGCCACCAGGACCGAACATAGTTTTAACATTGAACCCTATGGGAAAATGCACATTTTGGCTATCTCTTCTGACACAAAATAACAAAACTGAACCAAACTTTACAGGAATGATGTATGGAAGGTCCTTTACTTAGATTACCGAAATTTTTCCGATCGGCCAAAAAACTTGCTCAGAACATAGTTTAACATGGGACCCCATGGGAAAAGCATATATTTGCTATCTCCTCTGAAGCTACTGAAGCAAATTGAACCAAATTTAGGAGGAATGATGTATAGAAGGTTCTTTAATTAAATTGCCGAAATTTTTCCGATCCGTCAAAAACATTGCTGCCAGCACAGGGCATAGTTTAACATTGGACCCTTTGGGAAAAGGCATATATTGGATAACTCCTCTGAAGCTACTGAAGCAAATTGAACCAAATATTGGAGGAATGATGTTTAGAAGGTTCTTTGATTAGTTTGCCGAAAATTTTCCGATCCGCCAAAAACATTGCTGCCAGCACAGGGCATAGTTTAACATTGGACCCTTTGGGAAAAAGCATATATTGGATAACTCCGCTGAAGCTACTGAAGCAAATTGAACCAAACTTTAGAGAAATGATGTATGGAAGGTCCTTTACTAAAATTACCGACATTTTTTGGATACGCCAAAAATCATGGTCACCAGCACAGAACATAGTATAACATGGGACCCTATTGGTAAAGCATATATTTGCTATCTCCTCTGAAGCTACTGAAGCAAATTGAACCAAACTTTACAGGAATGATGTATGGAAGGTCCTAAATGTAGACTGCTGAAATTTTTTCGATCGGCTAAAAAACTTGACCGTCAGCACAGAAAATAGTTTAAAAACATGGAACCCTATGGGAAAAGCATATATTTGCTATCTCCTCTGAAGCTACTGAAGCAAATTGAACCAAACTTTTTAGGAATGGTGTATGGAAGGTCCTTCACAGAGATTGTTGAAAACATGCGGCCATCACAGAACATAGTTTGACATTAGACCCTATGGGAAAATCACATTTTCACTTTCTCCTCTGGTACCACTGAAGCAAATTCAACCAATTTTTACAGGAATGATGTACGGAAGGTACTATATAAAAATTGGATATTTCATTTCGATCCGATAAACATGGCTTCCAGTGCAGAACATAGCTTAACATTGGAGCCAGGTATGAGATAACCATCCTTTTAATCATTATCTCTGAAACTAATCAAGCAAATTTAACTGTATGTATAGAAGGTCCCTTGCAAAAATTATTAATTTCAATAGGATCAGACAAAAAACATGGGTGCTAAACATTGACCCCCATTGGTTAAAAAACATCATTTTTGGTCATGCATGGCATAGAAGAATTTTGTCAGGTGAGTGATACAGGCCCAGTCTCTGAGTCTCTAGTTTGGTTTAGCTCACCTGGCTCACCATCATTTTGCGGCCATTCATCGTCCGGTGTAAACTTTTAATATACACTTCTTCTCCGAAACTTCTGACGCAAATGGAACCAAACTTGGCAACAATAGTCTTTGGGTGGTCCTCTGGTAAAAAGGTGTTTTTTTTTATCCGTGCTATATCAAAGATGGCTGCCAATGGGAACATAATTTTAACAATGGACCCTTTGGAAAACACATTCAAAGATATTTTCATCTGAAACAGCTGAGCCAATTGGAACCAAACCGCAACAATAGTCCTTGGGTGTTCCCCTGCAAGAAAGATGTTTTCAGATCCATATTGTATCAAAGATGGTCTTCAGCCGGAAACATACTAATTGTTAAACCTTGGCACCTATGGTAAAAACATTTAAAGACCTTGTCCTCTGAAACTGCTGAGCCAATGAACTTGGCCACAATAGTTTTTGAGTGGTCTCTGCGGATGTCTGTGTCCAAGTTGGCTGTCGGTGGATAGAATAGTTTTATCATTGACCCTATCGGAAAACACATTCAAAGATCTGCTCTGAAACTGTTGAGCCAATTGGATCAAAACCTGTCCATAATTGCCTTTAGGTAGTCACCTGCAAAAAAGTGTAAACAGTTTTACACCTATACAAGATAATTAGCTGCAAGCAGAGAATATAGTTTAGTATTGAACCCTTTTAAAACACTTTCTTTTTAAAAAAAAGACCGGCATATTGGAATAATAGTTTAATAACTTTTGTCCCTTTAATATAGACTTTCTCTGCTAGTCAAGTTCCAGATGAGCGATGCAGGCTCTTGATAACCTCTTGTTTTCTTCTGCAGTTCCCTGGTACATTTTGGTATACGACTGTGTTTTTCAGCCAGTGTAGGAGTTTCCTGTTATTCTTTTTATTTTATTACTGTTTTGCATATAATTCACACCAAAACCTTAAATTCAATCTTTAATTTACGCCAAGAACGTTTACACCTCTTTTCCACTTGCCCTGTATATAACAGTACTCGCCCGATATAAAATATTGAGCTTCTACTGACGTACTCGCTGGAGGTGGGATAAAAAAGAATCTGGGCATGTAGCGAATCACGTGATTTCGAGGAAGAGGCTCATTAATTGGAAAGGACACTTTATAGCAAATGAAAAGAACTGAATTTTAGGCATAGGTGGGATAAAATTTAACAGTGACCCTATTGAAAAACAAATTCAGGAAACTACACTGGAACTACTGTGAGAGTTAGAGTCAAGCTTGCTCAAAATGTTTTTTTTTCTCAACTCTTAGACAAATGTGATCGATTTTCATCTTGTTCCTTTGGTATTCTACTGCCGTTGTTTCAAAGATCTTTTCTTCGCACATCACTGGGCTCAAAGGAACCAAACTGTCATAATAGTCATATAGTCCTTCAGAAAAAATTTTCGACAGGTTCACACCTTTATCAAGACAGCCGCAAATGGGAGTCTTAGTTAAACACTGACATACAAAACCTTTCAAAGATTTTTTTCCTCTGAGTCCAGTTGGCCAATTGTTACAAAACTAAGCCACAATAGTCCTTGGGTTGTCTCTTTTAATACAAATGTATCTAGAAGGTATGCACCACGCCCAACATGGCGGCAAGCTGGACTGTGGATGCTACTGTAAATGAAACATTCCGTCAATATTTTGAACAAACCTAAAATTATCGAGAATCAGGTTCTGAGGGATATACTCTCGATGAGGCTTGTTTAGGGGGAGGGGGGTACCAATATCCCATATCCTAGTAAGTCTGGACTGAAATATCCCTTTGAAAATTAAAGATATCCCATTAATTATTGAAATATCCCATTTCAACGAGTCAAATTATCCCATGTCCCAGTACTTTTTGCCTAAAATATCCCATACCCCATTAACAAAAGTGGTAAATATCCCGTATCCCAATATACCCTAAACAAGCCTCCTCGATGGCTTCTTTTGTATAAACATATACAGCAAGTGTTTTGTTTTATCCAAACCGGAAAACTAATATTCGTCATTTCATCCGTAATATACACGAAATCCAAACCGTTACATGTTTTGACTATAACAGCAGACATACGCATTCATTCAGTGGGATCAAGTGAAGTTAAAGGAATCTGACATTTTCCATAATATAAGTAAGTGAAATAGATATGCGTATAAACTTTATGATTAATGAAATGAATGGTCAAATTCTGTTATATAGCGTTAAAATGTCATTTTCTTTTAGTTTCAATCACAGACACCCCTTTTTTGGACAACTAGGCTAATAAAAATGCTTCGATGACAAAACAAAACACGCCACAACGATCTACTAGTTTGTGTGACTTCACTTTATAAACAGGTTTTATAAAAAACATGATGTTTGTAGCACAAAATAGAAATAGTCTCATCGGTTGAACACAATCGTCATGTAAAGGTCGCCTTGTTGGACAAATCCGAACTCCCGGCTACCGGCGCGGTTACCATACAGTGTTCAAATCCAATTCAGAAATGTAAATTTAAATTTATTAATTGAGATTTGGTAACCTAGAAAATATATCCTTTTTATTTACACAAATGTTGCTAAACTTTTTTTGTTCAGTATAGTTTTCTTTCTATTTGGTGAAAATTAAACTCAGTTTTTTACAAGAAGTTTTTGATATTGATCAGAAAAGAGTAAAATGTTTAGCCTATACTGTTCAGAACACCCATGTATTTCAGTTCAAACTTCAAATTTATTATCATTATTCATGCTTTCTTTCACAAATGTTTACACTACAGAATTTTGCATTATGGAAATAATATTATATCAAATATAAATTTTATAAAGCTTATTTTATACATCAAAGTCAATATTTTACGAAAGGATATGGAGTAAATGCACATGAGACCATAACACATATGTTAACTCCAACTGTAATTTTAATGAGCTGTATGGCCATTTCGGAAATCTATTCCTCATCAGCAGCACTAGAACCCAAACAAAGGAAATCCATAATTTAAAAAAAAGGTTTAAGATGCATAAACCCAAACGAAATCCGAATAATCAGTAATATCAAATATAGCTAAGGACAAAACTACGATGGAGGGAGTTAATCCTTCGGTTTTAGAATTTTACATAAATTTAGGTAATAGTAATTGAAAAAAGTGTACACATGAGATATCATCTCATGTACAAGTACACCATATCTAAGAAAAATAAAGAGGATCAAGTCCTAACAGACCAAATAATATAAAGAAACAGGGTATCTTTTGTTGATGAAATTCGTTTCAATGTTATGTTTAATTTAAATTTAGAATTCATACTGACTCTCACGTGCAACACACGCGCATATTTATAACTGTACACACCGGATGTTTTGTTTATGTAGAGTAGTTCTTTGTTTTGTTTGTGTCTGCCTGATGCAGTTAATTAATGTCTCCTGAGAGTAGACAACCCTAATATCAATCATATATTAACATGGTGGCAGCGGGAAGCAAGCTATGAACATTTAATGCGTAATTAATTGTTAGAGCTGAATTAATTCCGTGGCAAATATGGCAGAAGGTTTTGGTACATTTCGATCACCCCCACCGTTAAATTTGACCGAAGGAAATGTCTCAGAAAATTATAAAAAGTGGAAAAGACAAGTTGAAGTTTATTTAACGGCAAGCGAAGCTGCTAAGAAAGACAAAGAAGTACAAATCGCCATAATACTTAACTGTGCTGGTGCACATATTATTGATATATTTGATCAATTTGCGTGGGATGAAGCGGGTGATGAACAATACTGTAACCCCCGTAAGAATGAAGTATTAGAAACACATAGATTTTGGAATGTCCCATATCAAGAACCATTTGACAATTTTGTAACTGAATTAAGAACAAGGCATCCTCATGTAATTTCACTGAAAAAGAAAGAATGATAAGAGACAAAATCGTTTTTACTGTACAAAGTAAATTACAAGAACTCTTACTACGAGAAGATAAGCTTACCCTTGATAAAGCTGTTCAAATTTGCCGTGCATATGAACAATCCAACAAGCATGTTAAAGAGCTTAGAGAAACTCACAATAGCCCACAAATTCATAAAGTTACACATAAAAGTAAACATACTAAGCCGAAGAAATTTACACAGAAACCACAAATGAGAAGACCTAATGAAAAACATTTCCCACCAAACCCCAGTGCTGCATACAAAGAATGTAAATTTTGTGGTTACAAACATGAAAATAAGAAAGAAAAATATATTGCATTGGGAAAAACATGCAACGCATGCAATGGTCGTAATCATTTTAAGTCGAAATGCAAAAAGGGTAATGTGCACTCTGTGTCTGCACTTGGTTAAAGTGAAGATGATGAGGATGGTTGGTTATTGGCAGTTGAAGCTGTGACCGAAAAATCGATTTCATCAGTCGAAAGTGCATCATAAAAGAAACTTACAGCACTTATGAATGTCAATAACTGTGCCGTTCGTTTTCAGCTTGATAGTGCAGCTGACGTCAACACAATATGCAAGAAATATGTTCGAAAGGAACAAGTTAAACCTACTTCAATCACATTGAAAATGTGGAATAAGACACCAATGCAACCGTTAGGTGAAGCTAAGTTTGACAATCCAAAATCCGAGTTCCGGAGAAGAATCCGAAACAACTATGATTGTAGTGCCGAATGGACATATAAAATCTTTTAGGTCTGAAAACTGTCCAAAAGTTGGGTCTTATCACTGTAAACAATGACCGTTTTATTGCAAACGACGTTGAAGTTAAGAGAATTGGTGATGTAGGGGAAGCAACTCTATCAGTTAAAGAAGATATTAAGCCAAAAGCTTTACCGAGTAGAAAAATTGCCTCTGTCACTTCAACATGATGTCAAAAGTGAAATTGACAAGTTAGACGAAAGAAATGTATTAATTCCAGTTACCGAACCTACAAAATGGGTTAGCAAGATGGCCGTAGTGCGTAAACCCAACGGAAAATTACGTATCTGCATTGATCCTCAACCTTTTAACACTGCTCTTATGAGGAAGTACCGGCACTACAAGCTTCCTACACTCCATGATGTACTTCCTAAGTTATCAAAAGCTTGAATTTTCAGTAAATTAGATGTGCAAAAGGCATTTTGGCATGTAAGATTAGATGATGCATCTAGTATGTTAACAACTATGATCACACCGTTTGGAAGATACCGTTGGGCAAGACTTCCTTTTGGTCTGAAAGTCTCTAGCGAAATTTTTCAAAGAAAGATAAATGAAGTTTTAGGCGACGTAAATGGTGTATTTACTATTGCGGATGATATTGTTATCGCCGGATGTGGCAATACCGAGAGCGAGGCAGAAAAAGATCACGACATCAAGCTGCAAGCACTATATAAGCGATGTAATGAGCGAAATGTTGTGTTGAATAATGAAAAGAAAGCAATAGGTCTATCAGAAATAACATTTCATGGACATCGAATCACACGTGATGGAGTGAAAGCCGATGATAAGAAAGTAAGACAATTTGTGAAATGCCGACACCGACCGATGTATCAGGTGTAAACGTGTATGTGGCATGGTTCAGTACATGTCAAAATTCTCACCCGACCTCTCCAATGAAATGGAACCGATAAATGAGCTTACTCGAAAAGAAGTACAATGGAGCTGGTCTAAGGAATGTGAATTAGCGTTTAAAAAATGAAGAAAAGGCTGACCGAAGCCCTTATTTTAGCCTATTTCGTCACGAACAAAGAAGTTGTTTTACAAGTCGAGAGCAGCAAGAATGGAATTGGTGCAGTATTGCTACAGGATGGGAAGCCAGTAGAATTAGTATCACGCTCGTTAAGACCGTCAGAGAGAAATTGGGCTAAGATAGAAAAAGAAACTCTATCCGTACTGTTTGGACTTGAACGTTTTGATCAGTATACTTATGGACGAAAAGTAATTATACAAAAATGTTATAGAAAATGATCACAAACCGTTATCTGCTATTTTGAGCAAACCACTCAGTAGAGCGCCAAAACGATCGCAAAACCTTATAATGAAGCTCTTCAGATATGACATTGAATTCAGTTTAGCGAAAGGAGTCAATTTGATCATTGCCGATGCATTAAGTAGAGCGTACTTGTTCCGAACTCTGCTTTACGGTATTTCGATATGAATTAAGTGTTCAAGATGGAGTAATTGTAAAAGGCGAAGCTGTTGTTATACCGAAAGCGTTAAGAACAAAAGTGAAAACCAGATTGCATAGTTCTCATCTTGGATATGATGCGAAGAACTCGTAGTACAATATTCTGGCCTGGATGTGAAACAGCTCTCAGACAACTGTGAAATATGTCAGGAAATGAAACCGAGAAATAGCCGTGAAACACTGAAACAACACGATGATGGATTATATCCGTGGAACCAGATTGGACTTGACATTTTTTAAATTAAAGATCGACACTATCTAATATCCGTGGATTATTTCTAAACTTTATCGAAGTTGACTATTTGAGCAATATGAAAAGTTCTCAAGTGATTACAATTTTGAAAAAGCAATTTGTTCGATTTGGAATTCCGTCCAACATTGTGAGTGACAATGGTCCTCAATTTGTGAGTCAAGAATTTGAACGTTTCCTTTCGAGTTGGAAAATAACACATGTAACATCGTCACGGGGACATCAACAGTCTAATGGCAAAGCAGAATCTGCAGTGAAGATCATTAAAACTTTAATGTACAAAACTTTGAAAGATGGCCATGATCAGTTCGAAGCATTGCTAGAGCAAAGAAACACTCCAAGACAAGATACTGGACTAAGTCCGACCGAAATGATGTTTGGCAGGAAAACACGAACAATGTAACAATCGATAAGCAAATCTGCAAATGTAAACCATCGTAGAGTTAAACGACAACGTTCAGTAAAGAAACATTATGATAAACGTGCAAGGGACAATCCGTTTATTTCGAATACAAGGAGAATGAACATTGAAAACCCGGAACAATAATAGAACAATTTAATCCAAGATCGTACGAAGTACAAAATAAAGATGGTGTTAGTTACAGGAGAAACCGTGTCAAAATTCGACCAAAAGAAATTGATATTAACATTAGAGACAAATCGCCTCCTCGTATCTTAAATGAGACAATGCCAAGCAATGAGAAAGTTTGTGAAACAATTCAAACCATTAGTGACACTCAAACAACTACCCCAGAGCCGAAACGTGAAAGACCGAAACGTAAAACGAAAGAACCCGCGTATCTCAGTGACTATGTGCGTTAGTTTAGTTTTAACTTTGAAAATGTAGTTTAGACTTAGTAACTATATCGTAGATAATTATATATACTACTCAATGGCGACATTTACTTTTCTGAATATGAAGGACAGTAAAATTTTAATTTGATTTTTTTTAATTTTGAATTTAAGAATTTAAATTTAAGATAATGTTAAACTTCAAGTTCAGTGATTAATTAAAATAATTATCTTCTTTGTTAAAGAAAAAGGGATGTTGATGAAATTCGTTTCAATGTTATGTTGAATTTTAAATCTAGAATTCATACTGACTCTCACGTGCAACACACGCGCAAATTTATAACTGTACACACCGGATGTTTTGTTTATGTTGATGATCTAGACCACACGTAGAGTAGTTCTTTGTGTCTGCCTGATGTTGTTAATTAATTTCTCCTGAGAGTAGACAACCCTAATATCAATCAGATATTAACATCTTTGATGACCACTAGACAGACAACGGGACGGTTGGACATTGCTTAAAGTCGATATAAACATGTGTAGTTTTTATACTGAAAATATTTAAAAAAAAAATAAACAAGTGGACAATTTTAGGTTTCCCCGGGTCTACTTCTTTAAGGTAGATAGGGCAATATAATCGCACATTTAAAAAATAAAGAGTCGGATAAGGGTTTTGAGTTCGGACCTGTGATTTGACAGCTTTTCCTTTGTGACGTAATAATTGACTGACAGATGTTAAACGTCATATTTTGACCAATTTGGCGCCCAATTTTACCGGTTTAAAAATGTTAAATTCGAACACTTTGAATAAAGGTACGACCATTTTATTTTCCGGGGGGAGGGGGTCCTTGTACGATTTTGCCTATAAAAATTATTAATTTTTGTGACATTCTCAAACAAATTTTTCATTTTCACAAATGTCACATCAAATTATTTATTTACATTTTCAACAAAAAATCTATTCTTCAAATCAAAATCCAATTATTTATTTTCATGACAAGTAGGATTAGAATATCATTTTTATCGGCACCTGGATTGAATTATGTATTTACAACACCCCCTCCCCCTGAAAATCAAATGGTCGTACCCTAATACACTAATATTTCCGTAAAAAGCATGGTGACAAATACTTTTTCCGATGAAATTAATAGATTTTATCATAAACTATCAATTAACAAAAATATATAAAAAATTCATGGAAAACTTAAGTTAACTGTGCCTTTCCATATTTCCCCCGTGCTTTCTGTGTAAATTTAGATTAAGAATGACTACAAATAGGCTAAGTTTGACATCAATTCAACAACAACAAAAAGATAGCATGGTGACCTCATACTTTTTATAACATATTTAAGGTAGGTCTGCTTCAGTCTTCAATTGTGCCAATTTTTAACAAAATCTCATGGATATTAACATTAGTGTCTATCTACCTTAAAAGCCTAAGAAAAGAGGAAAAAATCTTAACAAATATCAGAAATCCACATTATCAAGCCTCTTCCTTGACATGTGGATACAATGCAGTTTGCTCACCCCTATGATAAACTATCAGTTATGACTAATTCTTCCGCAGCCATAGCTCGTTATTGAACTGAATGCAAGATATAACCAATAAAATAGATCCGAGATGCCGTATTAACAATTATGAAACAAAATTTCCGGCGCTGAATTAGAGGTGACATCAGAGAGAACGTTCCCCTAAATCTGAAAAAAAAATTACATTTCAGGGTAAAATCGGATTTGGGACAAAAATTCGTTTTTCTTTTCTTTTTTTTTCAATTGCATCATCTCTAACTTCACACATCACGGATTCGCCGCTGAATGTAAACGACTTAGATATTCCTGAAGTTTTTCATTGAAATTGTTTGATCAGAAATATACAACGTATATATATTAATTACATACACTCTTATAATACGAAAAGTGAAAGACTGTTAATTTAGATCAGTTTTTTTGTTTTTGTTTTTTTGTTTGTTTTGCTGACGATTTAAATTGTCGATGACATTGTATAGATTTTTTCGTTAATTTACTTCTATGAATGCATGTTGTACAGAAAGAAGATGTAATTGACCACCACTTGGACAATGATTTGGCATTAGTGAGCATTAAATTATCACATACAGTCCGCCAAAAGTATAACCTTACTTTAACATGAACATCATCTTGAATTGGCGTAAGAAATTGATTTTGATACCAAAATTCAAATTAGATCCATAATGTGGTCGTTATGTGAAAAGTTCAAAATTATGCACAAATCAATTAACTGATAATAAGTGAGTGTTTAAACCACAAAAACAACTTTGTGTCAATGCATGAATTATGTTTGAAGATCTTAGTTGCTGATACAAAGTTAGAACACTAATAAGTTTTTGTATGTGTATTTCATGTGAGAGTTATATATGAAGTAGATGGAGTGTGAATACAATGGAGATAATTCAATATAATGACTTTTTAGATTAATTTCCAACGATGATTCAAAAAATTTGAAAGCAAACAATTCAGTTACTGTGTTTTGTCATGAAACTAGGGTTACAATGATGTTCAGGTCATTTTTAAGTTTGGCTTTTATATGGAAACTTTTGAGCAATTTTTTTTTAAATCTTTCAAATCTTCAATTGTAGTTTTTGTTGTCATCTCAGCGAAAGGTTCCATTGCCAGTAGGCATTCAAATAGGGAAGTTTATATTAAGATCGCATACTGTCAAAATGTCAAAATTATGATTTCCAGTGTACCAAGTTTTACATCTAGCCTTTTACTGTTTGAATCAGCAAATTTTGGTCATATTATCTAATATTTTTTATTTTCAAAAACTAACCGGTTCCATAATTTCAAGGCATACAAAATCAGATCTGTTAGTTTTGTTAAAAGTTACCGATTGTGTTGATTCTGTAACATTTTAAGGGAGGCTTAAAACTTCTTGAAATATTTTTTTCGAATTTTAGGAAAAACACTTGCTCGTATTTTGATTGAATTAAGACGCCTTCCGCATCCATTTGTAGAATCCATAAAATATTTTACGAAAGGATATGGAGTAAATGAACATGAGACCATAACACATGTGTTTACTCCAACTGCAATAATCTAATGAGCTGTATGGCCATTTCGGAAATCAATCCCCCACCAGCAGCACTAGAACCCAAACAAAGGAAATCCATATTCTCAAAAAATGCTTAAAATGCATGAAACCAAACGAAATCCGAATAATCAGTAATATCAAATATAGCCAAGGACAAAACTACGACGGGGGGAGTTAATCCTTAGGTTTTAGAATTCACATAAATTTAGATAATAATAATTGAATAAAGTGTACACATGAGATATTATCTCATGTACAAGTACACCATATCTAAGAAAAATAAAGAGCATACATCTCTACCACGGGGAATTGTTTTACCAACTCCACACTGCAATAAAAGACAAACTCCTGTATTAAATATTTTACGAAAGGATATGGAGTAAATGAACATGAGACCATAACACATGTGTTTACTCCAACTGCAATAATCTAATGAGCTGTATGGCCATTTCGGAAATTAATCCCCCA
>MJUU01023056.1:1199-11637 GCA_002080025.1 Modiolus philippinarum
TTTCCTTTACTCGTACGAGGCCAAATTTTTACGACGGCTTACACAAAGAAAACAAAATTATATAGCCCAGTCTTAATTTCAGCTTCCGCGACATAGACGATGTACTTTCTCTTAATAATCCCAAATTTAAGGAATATTTACATCAGATCTATCCCAATGAGCTTGAAATTAAAGAAACTACTGATACACCTACTTCAGCTTCGTACCTAGATCTTTTATTGTATATTGACAAAGATGGACGTTTGAAATCTAAGCTATATGACAAACGTGATGATTTTAATTTCCCAAATTTCCCAATTGTGAACTTTCCCTTTCTTAGCAGCAATATACCTACCTCTCCAGCCTATGGAGTGTACATTTCACAGTTGGTTCGTTACTGTAGAGCGTGTAGTTTGTACAGTGATTTTTCGAACAGAGCAAAAACACTGTCCCAAAAGCTGCATAGTCAGGGACTTTTGCGACCCGGCTATGTTCATTTCATCACTCAAGAAATTCTATAGCCGTTACCATAACATCATTGAAAGATATGACGTGTCAGTATCCCAAATGAAAGTGGACATTTCAAGTTCAGCTAGATTCATGTCTTCCCGGATTTGACTACCGATTTTGGCATTTTCCTGGATTGACTCACTCACAGTGTGACGGGTGCTGTTAACAGAGCAGGACATGCTTACCCTTCCGGAGCACCTGGTGTCACTCTCAGTTTCACTGGAGTTCAAACTGTGAGTGCCTTTGTTTTCAATGTTGTGATTTCTATTTCTTTGCTTTGTCGGTCTGTCTGACGCCATTGTTTTCTGTGTCTAACGTCATTGTTTTCTGTGTTCTGGTTTGGCCATGTCTTTGGACTTGGATTTTTGTAAATTCCACTCCTTTGTTCCTTCGGTATTCTACTGCCGTTGTTTCTTTCGATAAAGACAATACAGTTGAAAAAATGCAAGGAAGCAATGGCAGTAGAATTTCAAAGGAACAAAGAAGTATTTACAAAAATCGAAGTCCAAATACATGAGGGGGGCCGGAGGGGGTCTCATCCCGGAATCCCGACTTTGTTTTTTTCTAAATCCCGAAATCCCGAACTACTAAGAAACTTAAAGACTGGTGATATCCCGGTTCCCAGTGAAGTGATTTCCTGAAATCTCGGGCTAAAATCATAAAAATCCCGAAATCTCGAGCTTAAAAACATCTAATCCCGACATCCCGAAATAGCCCCCCCCCCCATACATGGCAAAAACGAGAACACAGAAAGCAATGACGTTTGACAGCTACAAAATGTAGTAATGTAGCTTTACCTTTATTTAGCCCCTTATTTCAAAATTCATAATCCATTGTAACCTCGGCATGATGTTCATATGAACTCCCGCGTACTTGGACAAAATTTAAAAACAGTTCATGCTATGGAAGTATCTCCCGTCACAAAGTTTGTTTTCGCAAATAAGTCAATTCGGAAAATTATTTGGAAGGTCTAATTTAAACCAAGCAGTGTGAGATTGTAACAATTTGTCTGTCGAAAAACTATTGTTGATGAAGACATATAGATATGTCGAATGTTGTTTTCACGGCACTTCACACTATAAGTACCTAAATTCTAAATGTGGTCTTTTCATTTCCGAGCCTTGTGGCTGTCTCATGTCCTTGTTTTGTCTTTGTGTTTCTGCGTTCTCGTTTTTGCCATGTCTATGGACTTTGATTTTTGTAACTACCACATCCCTTGTTCCTTTGGTGTTTCAAGCGTTCTTTATATCCCTGAAGAAGTAGTTGTCTGGTTACAAAAAAAAAAACATTTGTTGGTGAAGTCTGCTCAAGAATATTGTATCAGTTGAGATAATGACACAAATTTTACATTTTGTCACAAAATATGCAATATTGTGATATCTTGTGGATGCTGCACTCCTTGTCAATTAACTGAGCTTTGCATCACCATGTCATTTTGTAGCCTTGGACTTAAGATTCGTCCAAAACATATCTAGTGCATAAAATGCAAGGGTATTACTAGTGAGCATTGACCCACAGATTCTTCGTTTGTACTTGCTTCTAGAAGTACAAAATATATATGTAGTGACTGATGTGTCTGCTTTCATTATGCCAAGCAAAGGAGGACTTTAATATATAAAAAAGATCTGAAGTTAAGACACAAGACAGTTGAATAATTTGAAATATTTTGGAATATATTGAAACGGACTAGTGTAGTTAATTTTCATACATTAGAGAGGATTCGATGTCTTGACAAGGAATGCCGACACACAGTGTCGCTGTTCTAAAATAGTCATAACTCAAATGTGATTGTATTGTCTTTATGATGCAAAGGAGCTCGCTGCAGATCAGCTGCTGTTAAGGATTTAATAAGCAAGGGAGGCATATGGAGTAAAAATGTATATGAGACACAGTTTCTAAATACATGGTATAACCAAGCAATTGTATAACGGGTTTATTGTTGTTCTTCAGCTTGAAGATCCCCAGGCCTTTAACACTGAACTTTGCTCATGCCTCAATGTAAGTTTAAGACGACCCCTAGCATCGGTTTCAGCGAAATATCATTGTTAGATTCGAGCAATGCTACATCCATTTTCCATTAATCATGGATGCAGGATCGTCAACAAACATAGATTAACTGGCAAAGTGTTCTTATAATCACTGCCATCTGCTGTCCGACAAAAAGACTAGTATATGTAAACAACCACAGGGTACTCATTACGTCAATTGCAAGATAACTTTGCATGATAAAGTAGTGAGATGTGGGTAGTATAAACAGGTGGCCAAAATAGTTTTTTCTTGTAAATAACAAAATAATAAAAAGCATGATAGTATCTCCATATGGAAAAACTGTCTGCAGAACAAGTATACACAATAACTGAACTGTATAGAGAGCACAGGAATGTATCTTTTTTTAACGAATTCCGCTGCAGAAGAGACAAACTTCCGTCTTGAATAAACAATAAAAAGATACGGAGTAAATGCACATGAGTCAAAGTCTTTAAAAGTCAATGATAAAACCAAGCAATTTAACCACAAATTCTTCATCACGACTTCAACAAAGAGTTTGCTCAAACCTCATAAAAAGTTCAAGATGGCCTATATATCACCGGTTTCAGTGGAATTTATTGCTGGATATCGAAAAACGCTTCACTAGTCATGCCCGACAAAAAGACTAATATAAGACAAGGTTCCACAACATATAAAAACAACCACAGGACACCGATCAAGTCAGTGCAAGCCCAGGATAAGCATGGAAATCTAATTCAAATAAATTATATATGTCCGAAGTCAACTTGTGTTTAACCAACTTAATGTGATGTTAATGAAAGAACCTCTTCAGTGAGAACATTACATTTTGAGTGACACACAAAACTACATTTAAAATTTCAATGGTACAGAAAAGGTCCTATGGATGAAAATGTCAAAAATACAAGTCGCGGGGCGGTAAAATTTCCCGAGTCTGAAAGACGAGGGAAATTTAGACCCAAGACTTGTGTTTTTGGCAGCAAATACCCCGACGTTCATGATATATCTGTTGTCTCATTCATCAAAGCGCACAGATATACCACGGATGGGTGGTATTTGCCAAAAAATACCACGGCTATCAACCAATTAGAATGCAGCTTACTTATATAAGGAGTAATTATTAACAATATACTACTCTCAAAAAATTGATTTTCATGTACAACTCAAACAACTAAACATCTCAGGTTGTGATCTGTAAATTGTGAGTAATGAAGTCAATACTATTATTATTAATTAATTACTGTATATACATTTTTTTAAATGACCTATGTTGGATGTACAACCCAAGAATATTGTAATGGTTGACAAAGTCAAGTTTGTCTTGACGCCACATAGAATTTTGGACAAAGCAGTTTTTCTTCCTATAAATGTAACCTATGAAAATGCTTGTTCTGTGGGCTTTTACTGTGCCGGTGATTCCTTTTTATGTGCTTAGTTTAGTATTCTGTTTTAATTATATTGTGTGCCTTTTATTCTCATTTTGGTAAATTTCCTAAAACTCTCAAAGACCTGTAATGTTTTGGAATTCTACCTAAAAAAGTAGCCACAACGAAATTTGCCGCGACTTTTCTCCAAATATCTTTTTAAGTAAATGTTAAAGGATGACATGGCATATACCGATGGAAAGCTATATTTTTGCCGCTTCATGCCATGCATTACCATAATTTTACAGCATTTTGTTAAAAAGTTTTCCGTTACCCTTCTATGTTATTTTAACAGAAAATTTGAGCCAAAAACAGAGGGAGTATACCTGGTTAATTTGAACACTTGTACTTATTGTTATAATGCCCTGAAGTCTATTGATTAACCAAAACTCGTGGGTCGGGAGTTAATCTAGATTGCGGAGCAAAAAATTAATTATGTAATTACTTGACAAAGTGTTAACAAAAACTTTTTACCTGTAAACAAATTTATTTTAATAAAAGTAAATGGTATTCTGCGAATTTTATTCTCAGATTTATGTAAATTAGTAAACAAATCAAAATTCTGTTTGTTCATTGGCCACCCGAATAGACAACAAACAAGCACCCTATGCAAATAAATAATCAATCGGAAATCCATTTAGTGTCTTTTCATTGGTTTGTTGGTTTGCGTTCACTCCCACATCGAATTTCTTTAAAATTTGACTGAAATTAACATGAAGGTCTATGGAAAATATTTTTATTTGAACTTTGATTATTTCGGTAAATATACCAACAGTAGCGGCAAAAAATTAGAAAATGATACATATATGTTTTATTAGGGTCTTATTTAAAACAAAATAGCTACAGCGATTTAAGCTGCGGTGGACTTAAGCAACCAAATGTTATCTTATAGTGATCATTTTAAAAAGTCAACTTGCAAAAATCTTTGATTCTTATTTCGGTAGATTTCCTGAAACTCAAGACCTGTCAATTTTTGGAATTCTACTTCGAAGATCCTGTGTCAATGTGTTTTCCAAAGGGTCAAATGTTAAACTATGTTACTGCTGGCAGCCATATTTGATGAGGTCTGGAACTGCCAGATACCTTTTTGGAAGGTATCACCAAAGTACTATATTATTGGACAAGTTGTTTCTGAGAAGAAATCTTTGAATGTGTTATCCTTTTGGACCGATTTTAGGCCATCTTTCAAAAGTAATTTGGACAGGGGTTCCCCTGGTAATCAAAATAATAAATACTGCTCAAATTAAAAAAATAATAAGACCCCTTTCAAAAGATATTTGGACAGGGGTTATCCTTATTAACTACAGTGTAAACATATTTCGACAAAAAAACTTAAAATTTCGCAGAATACATTTTTTCTCTAAAATTTCAGTTTTCTTGTTTGATTTCCATGGCAACTGAAAGCACGATATTGCGACACTTTATTTTTTCGCTTTCCTTCAGAAATAAATTTTATTTAGTATGATTTTATTTGATATGAACATAAATTATCTTCTGTATGTTGATAATGCATGTATATCGAGAAAAAACCCAACTGCGACCAAATAAAAGAAAATTTGTTGTTTACAAGGAATACCATATCTTGCTACTTCCAGTAATATAGTAAAAAAGAAATGTAATTAAATGGAAATTTGTTTTTATGAATCAGTCTGAAAGGACTGACAATATAAGCAACCAGTCTGTCTTCTTAGCCGTGCAACGACAGTAGGAATGATTTCCAAAAGTTCTGCCCGTTTAGCACGGTGCAAATAATTGTTTTGATATTGTTTTTTTCTGGAATAATTCGGGTCATTATTTTAGTCTCTTTGGATAAACTCGGGTCTCAAATATGGCCTGACCTGGATAATTTCGGGTAGGGGTTTTGAACCTAAAGACGCACCCTCCCGTCATTTTATAGTCAAGTTACCCCACCCCCACCCCCGGGCGGGGGACACAGCTTCTAATGGAATTCACCTCCCTGCTTTTCCCGATTGGTGTCGCTGCTGCACTATCAGGTAACTCGCGGGAAATGTGGTATTTCACGCATGTTCAGCAATTGTTTCTAGTGGGTGAATTTTCCCGGTATTAGGACGTCACAGAACAAAACCTGATAGTGCAGTGGTGACACCAGACGGAACAAAATATGGATGGTGCATTCCATTGTTAACTCAAAGAACAGCGATTTAGATACATAGAATGAAATTTCTGCGCTCGTTTGTGGTAAGATTCTAAATTTTCATTATGAAACAATAGAATATTTCCGTACACTACAATATGTTTTATCTATTTTGCATATCCATAAAGAATTTGAATTCCTGGTTTAAATGGAATGGTTAAGAATTTGAATTCCTGGTTAAATGGAATGGTTAGGTCACAATCGAGATTTATTTAGATTAAAAAAATATGCATTCAGACAAGCAATTTGAGTTCTTACCTTATACTTTTAGTCAAAACACCGGTCCTTCAGATGACCAATGTGTATCTTCTTACAAACATGGGAGGGTAGATCTTTAGAAAACCTGTTTGTAACCCGTGGACGCGTTATATTACTGTATTGCTGAAGCGGCAATTTTTAGGTTGACATTGTCATTCTTCGATTTTCATCAGTACATCATCTGCATTTTTACATGTATAAAAAAAACTGTGGCAATTTTCGTTGTCGAAACATTCTTTGTATATCATAGATTGCCGTTTTCTGATTACCTATTGATCATAAAGTTGTCCGTTGCCTGAAATTCAGGTGATCATAAAGGGACCGTTGTATTTGATATTTTTCATAGCTTTGAATGAGGCTATTTATATATTCAGAACTGCAAAGAAATGTGTTAAACGGGAAAGGAAATCACTATATCGGACTGAAAGTATTGAAACAAACCATTCAACTGTAGTTTCTTCTTTTTATGTGGTATAATATATTGCCATCACGCAGAGCCCTTTGTTAAAAATAATCAAGTGTTGTATCACTATAACACGCATTCCGTGAAGGACAAAAAGTTGTAAGACATTCCGTAAAAAGAAAATACATAACCACATTACTGTTCTTTTTGTTCATTTCCCTTGAAGAAATTACTCTATCCATCATTTTCCTCCGTTCTTTTCAAAAATAGTCCGTTGCTTGATCTGAAAATCGCCGCTTCTCCCGAAAGGGTCCGTAACGACTAGCCACCGTGAATCTGATAAAATCGACGTGGTTGTGAATTGCTCGTTGGGGAAGTGGTAGCTCCAGATCCGACATACTTGTCAAATTGAATAGCAAAAACTCCCTTTCGGCATCGTTTGCAATAGAATCCAAATTGAAAATTGGTTCAATCCAAATAAGTTACTCTCTCTAAATAATTATAGTATAACTAATTGACCGTCGTGAATATCAATAAAAATGTCACGAGTGCCGAACAACGTAGAAGGATTTAACGAGTTGCAGAACTTGTTCTGCAACGAGTTAAATCCACTGCGTTGATCGACACGAGTGACATTTTTATTAATATTCATGACGGCCGATTAGTTATGCTTTTTATTATATAGATTTTCTACTCAAAAACCGAGATTTTAGATGAGGATTATTTTTTTCATGTCAATACGCCAGTTGTTTACTTGACGACGACATTGAAGAGACATTGTGACGTCGCTTCATTAAGACGTCATCCAGTGACTAGAAATCCTTTATTTTCACCGATGACAATATGACATTTATTTAACTGAGAAAACTCGATAAATCATCGCTATCTATATAATAAAGATATTTATTAAATAGTTATGTAAAATATGATTAAAATTGTCTATGCAATACAAAATGATTAGAGCAAATATAGATAGGTTTACTGGACAAATACGACCAAACAGGCCCAATACGGATTTACTGGCTCAATATGGATTTACTGGCCCAATACGGGTTTACTGGGCCAATACGGCCAGGCCCAATACGGACTTCCGGTTCATTAAATCTTCAACAAAATGGCGGCAATATCACGAACAGAACATAATTACACGTGAATAATCTGCTAGACTGCTACAATGTAAACCAATCGTACATTTTGTATTACGATTTATTTTAAAACGGAAATTCAGTTTCATTTCCGGGATCCGATCCCGTATTTCTACATTTAATTCGCCTGATGTATTTTGCCAACCAGAAGAAACCAACCGCGGGAATCATGGCAACACTGAGAATCGTCATCTTTTTGATTGTACTAATATGTAGATTAACCAGAGGCCCCATAGATCCAGCTCATCACAACATCTCTCACACCAACAGTATCATCACCAATAGCTTTGACCAACACCACATAGCTCATAGCGTCATCCTTGTCAGCATACATTCTCAACTGACAGAATTGGTAAAAAACTACAAACCACCATGCCGAAGCACCATATTGTACCTATCTATCCTATTGATTATTGTGTCAAATGATGTCAATCTCAACCCTGGTCCAACAAGCCAAAACGATGAAGCTACCATCTACCCTTGTGGCACCTGTGATAAACCAGTGACATGGGAAGAGCGAGGAATTGTCTGCGACACATGTAACCAATGGTACCATGTTAGCTGCCAGTCTATGCAGACTAAATCATATCTAGAACACGTCAACGACTCTGCCATTGCTTGGGACTGCATTATGTGCAGCTGTCCGAACTACTCTACCTTCTGTTTTTCCATGGTTTTCAGCACATCCAACCATTTTAGTATCCTGGCTGATACTTCCATAACCAGCACTTCTGAAAACATGAAGCCACTGCACACATCAACTCCAGAGAAGATAAGGAGGAACCAATACAAAAAAGATGGAAAAACAAAGAGCATCAACAGCTTAAGAATCCTGAATGTCAACTTTCAGTCGGCAAAAAATAAACAGGCAGAAATCAAACTTACTTGACAGTACAAAACCTGACATCATCTTTGGGACAGAAACCTGGCTTGATTCTAGTGTGAAAGACGCACAAATATTTCCAGACGGCTATAACATCTATCGAACAGATCGTAAAATCAATGGAGGAGGTGTACTCATCGCAGTTAAAGACAGCTTAATTACATCTGCTGCCCCAGAATTTCATACAGACTGTGAAATAGTTTGGTGTAAACTAGAGATAGTGGACCACAAGACACTGTACCTATCAGCCTTTTACAACCCCAAAACATCAAATGATAAGGGATATGAAGAATATGGGAAGAGTATGGAAAGAGCCTGCAAAATCAACAATGCTTTCATCATATCAGCAGGAGACTTCAACCTGCCTGGATGGGATTGGACAAATAACACCATTAAGACCAACACCCAACATCTAGGGAACCACGACAGTTTGGCAACATCCTAGACGACAATGGTCTCCAACAACTTGTGAAAACACCCACCAAAGGCGCAAACATACTGGACCTGATAATTACCAACTACCCGACAAGTTTCAACAGAATTGAAACACTTCCAGGGCTTTCAGACCACGACATCGTCTTTGCCAAAGAAAGCTACCCAAAAGCCTAGAAATATCACCATATACAGAAAGGCCAACTGGGACAACATACAAGAGGACCTAAAGAAGCTACTTAAAGATGTGAAGAAACTCAACGAGGAAAATTCATCTGTAAACACCATGTGGAAGAGGTTCCAAGCTGATCTTGAACTGAGCATCAAGAAAAACATACCATCAAAAACTGCTAAGAAAAAAGATGGCTTTCCTTGGATCACCAGAGATATTAAGAGGCTCATCAAGAAGAGAGATAGGTGGTATAAGAGACAAAAGAAATCGAACAACAACTCCGATAGACGTAAATTCAAAACATGAACTACGGAAAGCATACTGGAAATACATTGATGGCATCATCTCTCCAAATGAAAACAACACCAATGAACCATCCAATTGTATGAAAAGATTTTGGACCTTCATTAAACACCGAAAATCAGATGGAAATAGCATACCACCTCTCAAGGCCGATGGACTCCTGCATGCTGACTCCACAGACAAAGCGAACATATTCAACGCCCAGTTTCAGCAAGCCTTCTCACAAAAATCAGAGATCAGTAGAGATGAATTCAAAAATCAGTGCAAAATGCAGGGACAATACAAGGACATTGACAATATCAACATCACTGAAAATGGTATTCTAAAGCTTCTACAAAGTCTCAACCCAAACAAGGCTGCAGGACCAGATAACATCTCGCCTCGAGTGCTTAAACATCTTGCACATGACATATCACCAATACTTACTATCATATTTAGAAGATCATATGCAACAGGCGAAGTTCCAGACATATGGAAAACAGCAAACGTATGCCCGGTCTACAACAAGATTGCTACGCGTAGCTATGTCCCCCGCCGCCGCAGTAAGGTCGATAAAGTCCCATAACTCAAGTAAAATTTTGCAAATCAAAATGGCGGCAAGATTAGGTGGCAAACAGCTAAGCAAAATCCCTTAATTGGATTTTGAGAAGATGTGTCGACAAAGTCTTCCTATGTTGCAGTATGCATTAAGTCGATAAAGTCCCATAACTCCCGTAAAATTTGTCAAATCGAAATGGCAGCATAATATGATCAAGTACATATGGTGG
>MJUU01023056.1:12521-27956 GCA_002080025.1 Modiolus philippinarum
TCCACAAGATCTCCAGTTGTATAGTATTGCTAGAAATCGTCAAAGTCCCATAACTCCTTTAAAAATTGACGAATCAAAATGGCAGTGCGATATGATCTAGTACATACATTGACTAACAATCCTACAAAATTTGAACAAAATCCAATACACGGTTTCCGAGGAGTTGCGTCCACAAGATCTCCATTTGTATAGTATTGCTAAAAATGGTCAAAGTCCCATAACTCCTATAAAAATTGACGAATCAAAATGGCGGTGGGATATGATCTAGTACATATAGTGACTAACAATCCTACAAAATTTGAACATAATCCAATACACGGTTTCCGAGGAGTTGCGTCCACAAGAAAGTGTGACAGACAGACGGACGGACACACGGACGCAGACCATTACTATGTCCCACCGTCGCGGTGCGGCGGGGGACAAAAAGGGAAAGAAGTTTGACCCTATTAACTATAGACCAATTTCTCTAACATGCATATCCTGCAAGCTCCTGGAACACATTGTCACCAGCCACATCATGAAGCACGCTTGCGGACAGAACATCATATACCCGCTCCAGCATGGTTTCCGAAAAGGCCTGTCTTGTGAAACACAACTTATAGAATTTGTTGATGATATAACAAAGAACCTGGATGAAGGAAAACAAACTGACTGTCTCATAATGGATTTTTCCAAAGCATTCGACAAAGCCAGCCACAGCCTTCTCCTCCACAAACTCAACCACTACGGGATCACTGGCAAAACAAATGCATGGATTAGAAGCTTTCTCACGAACAGAAGCCAGTCAGTAGTTGTGGAAGGAGAAACCTCATCAGACATCCCAGTAGAGTCCGGAGTTCCCCAAGGATCAGTACTCGGGCCAAGTCTTTTCTTATTTTACATCAACGACATGCCTACTGGAATTAAAGGAACAGTACGTATATTTGCCGACGATACCATCGTTTACCTCACTGTAGCCAAAAATGCAGACACTGCAAACCTCCAACAAGATCTGGACAACCTTGCTGAATGGGAAACAAAGTGGCTGATGAAATTCCATCCGGAGAAATGCAACATTTTAACTATATCCAAGAAAAGAAGAAGCATCCAACGTGACTACACACTTCACGGACATATCCTGGAACGAGTCTCATCAGCGAAGTACCTTGGCGTGACAATTACTTCAGATCCAAAGTGGGGTGAACATATCGGCAATATATGTACAAAGGCCAACAGAACCATCGGATTCCTGAAGAGAGACATCAACATCGGAAATAAGAGCATCAAGGAAAAGACATATATGTCACTTGTCGGACCGACACTCGAGTATGCCTCTACTGTCTGGGATCCCTACCAACAAAACGATATCCACAGACTAGAGATGGTTCAAAGAAGACCGGCAAGATATGTGACAAACAGATATCACCACACATCATCCGTCAGTGATATGTTAAATGATTTAGAATGGCCAACATTGGAAGAACGTAGGAAAACAAGCAGACTGGCAATGCTGTACAAAATCAATAACAGCAAAGTTGATATGGATGCAGCTGATAAACTATTACCAATGTTAAGACCATCACGAACCAACAACCAGATGGCAATGCAAATACCATCATGCAGAACAGTTGCCAGAAAGGAGTCATTCTACCCAAGGACGATCAGAGAGTGGAACATCTTGCCAGATTGTGCTGTGTCTGCCGAGAGCCTTGAATCTTTCAAGACTCTCCTCAGACACAGTGTGTAGATAGTAAATCAGCCACGGAACCGGGGCTCTGTATGGATCTTGTTTTGACTGGGTTGTGAACTAAATTGTGGGGGGTAGGGACCAGAAGGAGCCGCGTTCCCGTTGCTGATGTGTCTTTTTATCCGCGCACTTGTAAATAATTTGCACCTATCGGTCTCGCGGCGGCGCAGTCAACTAATGTGATAGAATAGTCAATCTGATGACTGTGATCACGAGTCGGTAGAAGTAGAAGTAGAAGAAGTTGCAGAAGTTCAAGGACATCAATGACAACGCTGGTTTGTTGACATTCTGAAAAATGCTTTGATAGTTCAGTGATGTTTAATATGAAACATCATAATATTCAAACATGTCAACAATCAGATTTCAACACAAAATGCTACAAAGATCAGAAAAGTAAAGCTTTTTCAGGTAACCACCACTCGCTGAATTGAACTTGAGTCATTTGCGTGGCTGACGGACATCTCAATGTTTATCCATGCCGTCCTATCACAAGTCAAATTTACAAATGTTGGAGACTGTTCCCCATAGCAGACATATATGAAAAAAACTTGAGGATAAAGGAAAAGTAAACTTGAAAATTGACTGACAAGTCCTTCGCCCATTTGTTGCCACTGAATCGATAGCATAGTTTTACATAACTATTTAAGGCGTCATAGAATGTTATTTTTCACATTGGTCCTGTATTATGTCCTCGGACAGTCGTATTGGGCCTCGGACAGCCGTATTGGGCCTCGGCGTTGCCTCGGCCCAATACGACCGTCCTTGGACATAATACAGGACCAATATGAAAAATCCCATTCTATAACCCTATAATATATTATCAATAAGTATATAGGCAAGAGTATAGTATTTGGGAGGCACTATAATCACACTACACATGCATGATAATTATCCTATGAAACGCATTTAACTTTAAATGAAGGTTGTTATAATCTTTTTCGGGACAAAGGGAAAAGTCATTTATTTCACCGAGAATTCGGGAAAAAAACTTGTCAGGAACGGGATTCGGTCAATTTCATTTTTGGGGATTACTGAGGAAACGTACTTTTTTTCTCGGAAAATCGCGATCAAACCCCATCCTAACCCACCACTTAAATTGAACCAACACCACATACAAAGAATTCTGACTTTTTTTTCGTCAAAGATGGATTGGTGAAACCAAGGACCCAAATCAAGGTATATAGATCTGTATACTTGAAAAGCAGCACGTGGGAAATCATCATTTTTTGCAGTTAACACAGTCACTAGAAGGGTCTAGTATGTGTTTGACTGATCTTTATAAATGTCTTTAGACAGAAGTAATCATTTATCACAGGATTAATTCTCTGTTCTGTTTGATGCCTTTTATTTCCTGTTTAACTGTTAATGGTATTCAACTCTGTTCCATTTTTCGCAACCCTTACATGCGAGAAAACACAGATTGACGACGTTCAAGTTTCCTAGCGAAATAACTGTAACGTCATTTCGCGCCAAAACCAGCAATGTTCATTTGTAGCGATAAAAAATGACAGCTTTCTCTCTGTAGCTTTAAAATAAGAACATGGACCCCCATTTTTCAAAGCGAATTTCGAAAGAGTGATGTTTCACGGAGATCTCTGCGAATTTTGAAGAAAAATCAGTTCACAATTTTTTTCTAGGTGAAATTTTACCTACTAGAAACGGATGTTTATTCAATAAATATGTACATAAATGTCAATTTCGAACCACAAATAATGAAATTTTGTATTAAAATTTTTACTTAACTTCATCAGAATTATCTCACAAAACTGTAGCAAAAAACCCGAAGCAATTAGCTTAATTAGTTTTAAAGTTATGACATTTTCAAAATTACTGTAAAAATCCATTTTTAAGTAACATTTTGGAAAATGGGCGATTTTGAATCGCAATTATCTCGAAAAAAAATCATGAAGGTATACTTTTTCTTTGCAGATTTGGAAAGAGCATGTTCAATTTGACTATTTCAAAATTTCACGAAAAAATCAGTTCAGGATCTTTACTGTATCGTATCCCCTTAATTATTGTTTAATAAAACTTGATTTTTTTTAAGCGTAAGACATAACATTCAAACCTGTCTCTAACATACAATGATAATTATATTTTCAAATTTGTTCAATTGAACTTCTAGAAATTTTGCAAGGAAAGTCCGCAAATTCACAACTTTGTGACATCATAGTATCAAAGACGTATCTTTGAAACGGAAAAGGTTTGAAAAGCATGAAAGGTGGTCATTTCGACCTGTAAGTCCGGTAAAAATCACGAATTCATAATTCGATGTAAAAGAAATACCTGTTCATTACTCAATTCATAAAGCAGATAAGATTACAATTTGTATACTGTAAAAAAAAGTTCACGATTTTAGGAATTGTTAACGTAAAGATCAGACGTCTCTTACTTATCTGCGAAGAGCAATATAGACAGATCTAGCGGATTTGTCCACTACCGTATAAAACTGTTTTAAGATTAATACTTATCATTCGTAATAAAAAGGAAGTTCATTTCATGTACTTTGTAATGATTCAAATGTATAATATTTTCCCGAGAAAAAGTTGTACATGTTTTACGAGGTCTAGCGGAATTGTCCAACGTTGATATTTTAACGTTTTCCCATGAAACGCGCCGTTTGCTCTCCACGGCCTGTTTCTGGGAAAATGTTGAAACTCCTCATATTCTAAAAAGTCTTTGTATGGAATTTGAAATTTAGAAAACAAAGGTAATATAATTATAGAAAAAGGGCTTTTCATTTGTTTTAAAATACACCATGGCAAAACATTTGTAACAGACAAGTACTCACACTTCGATTTTCATTGCTGATATGCTCTAGGTTTGATAATTATTGGCCTGGTAGTATCGAGAAGAAGATCTTTGAATGTCTTTTCGACAGAGTCCAACGTTAAAACTATGTGTTCCCCGCTGGTGGCCATCTTGGATGAGGAACGGACCTGTCTGTTATATTTTTAGAAGGGACCATCTTCAGACCATTGTGCCCAATTTTTGTTAAAATTGGACTGGTAGTTTCTTCGGAGAAGATCTTTGAATGTCTTTGCCAAAGGGTCCAATATGAGCTAATCATGAGCCAGATGAGCTAATAAAAGGCAAACATGCAATTAAACTAGAAGGCTATTTAGCTAAGCACATAAAAACACATATACACATAAAAGTTAGCACAAAACAGAAAAAGCACTACTGGGCAGGAAATGCATAAGTTGGGGGCAGCAATATATTAAAGATATTCAATACATACAGTTCCCTAAGGACACAATCTCCCTCCATATTCAATACCTAAGATTAACACATGAGCAGGAAGGTTCCGTCCATGTGTTAATGGGGGTCTTAGACTGGTTGAGGTTTGGGTTGGCTCCTCAATCCAACTGGGAGACTATATCAAATCTTAGGAATGAATACGGGTTCCTCACGGCTAAAACGGAAGATTGAAAACATTTGACATTTCAAGTTTTTATTTCTGAAGTCCCCAACAGGGGAATAGGAAGGTTCGCTGTTAAGTCACAGACTCGAAAAAGGTACATTTGGTTGGCAAGAAATAGTGATAATTGATAAGGGTTATAAAATGTCATTTTCAATTCACTCGTACGGAACATCTTGATACTCTAGAATATTTACACTTTTATACAGGGTGTAATTTTTTAATATATTTATTTTCAAAATCTATATAATTAGCGTTTTTGTCAAGTATACAAAGTTCGGCATTTTTGACATTTTTTAAACCACATAAAACTTTCTGCAGGAAATTTTTAAACTGGCAAACTGGCTACTATTACCTGGATTTACCTGGAAAAGTAATCCTAATAATAACTCGAATAATTCAATCCCTCTCCGTATCAGATTCTCTCCTTCGTTAATGGAGCGATCGTAGTGAGTGGAATATAACGACTGGATTATTCGGGTTATCCTAATAAAAATGATTATTGTTACATGAGACCGGAACAGAGATTAATTATGGAACCTTCACCGGGTGTGAACCTGTTTTAAATAAAGTACTAGTAACTACAATTTCTGTCCTTATTGTTACCTGACTTTAGTGTTACCTGACAAAAGGAATTCAACACAATTACGGTACAAATGTTTTTGATATAAAGGGTATAAAATAATCAGTATTAAGTGTAATCAGTACAAAAATATGACTCGTTTTATATTTTTTTTTAATTCTGCACATCCAGTATGTTGATTTTGGAGGCTTTTTTAGTCCAGCACTCATAAGGTGATACCATTCTAGACAGCCATCGCATACCATTGATACGCGGATGTGAACTTCGTCATTACAAGAGTTACAAACAAGGCAATTCCATTATTTGTGGATCGTCATGCTTTGCAGAAATGTTTTCTTTTTATCTTTCCTATTCTGTCTTGTCCAAATATCTTTTAATTCGATTTATTTTAACGTTAATTTTTTGTAGGAATTTCGTTGATTGTAGCAAGGTCTTCTTCCGTAACTGTCAACCTCCCGTCCAATATATATTTACTTATTTTTTATTTCATTGAATTTTATTGTATTATACATTTCTTAATTTTAAACAACATTTCTATGCATTCATTTTACAGTATAATAAGTGACATTATAACTTAATATCAGGTAACAATAACGCAAGGTAACAATAAGGATAGAAGTTATTGGTACTTCATTTAAAACAGGTCCGCATCGGGTGAAGGTTCCATAATTAGTCTCTTTTCCGGTCTCAGGTAACAATAATTATTTTTATTAGGATTACTTTTGCAGGTAATTATAGCCGGTGCCATTTTTAAAAAGTAAATCGGCAGAAAAAATGTGAAAATCTTGAAGTAGTATTATACCGTTTTACAGATTTAAAACTGGGATGGAAAAAAATACAAAAGATCAAACATTCTTTTACATTGTTAAATAGAGGTCTCACTACGACTCCCTTTGCCAACCAAAAATGCAAATTTGCATATGTAAATAAGATTTTGTGACACCACTAATGACATCGCGAACCTTTGAATATAAACAATGTTTGAGCATGAAGGATCATAAAGTAATGAACAGATTCAGATCTCTTTATTCACTTATAATTGAGTTAGACAAAGACAAGTTATTTCTATGTTTTGCGACAGCGCGAGCATTGAAATTGAGTGATTTTTTTTATAAAATTTGTCAGTATTTGTATTTGTAGTTCAACGATAACTGCGTTCCTGTGATTTTGAGTGGAAAATAAAAAACAGTTCCCGCAAAAATGACGTCGTTGAACAATTAATCAAGACGTTACATATATTATGACGTTGCATTTTACCCACTCAAAGGCATATGAGCGCATGTGCAAAATGTAGGACTGCAGTTATCGTGAAAGGGTCTATTATTTACGTTCGTTATTGAAAAAAAGAGCATTCAAATATTTAATGATTCATCACCTACAATACTGCTTGTACAATTTTCAGAAATATTAATTTCATTCATTTTCATAAAGTTTATTCCGGAATTTATTTTGAACTGTTCCCATTAGATTTTATTCGGACCATCGTTTCAAAATTACCCAGCCCAAAATAATATTTCCCGCCATCTTCCTCTAAACAAAGCTGACTTGAAAAGTTGTTATACAAAATGTGGAACAATCAAGGAGGTATTTGTTTAATCTAAGGTCAAATTTCAACCAAACATGTACAATACACATCATGATTAAAACTTGTGGGTAAAAGAGACAAAATACAGTTTTATTGCATTTATTTCGGTTGTGACCGACAAATAATCATGTCAGCTTTGTTTATCACTGTGTCGGTGTGTGTTACGGAATACTGTGTGGTTGATTTACAGTCTTTGGTCTAAAGTATTCATTATTGTGAAATTTTCGAGTGCATTTCATGTAAAAAATGGACTTCATTTTGTATGGAAGTTATAATCCCTTTTGGGATTCGAAGCCATAGATGTTTTTTGATATTGCCTGCCTCCGAATCCCTTATCAACCATATATAATTCTATTCGGGAAATTTTTATCAAGTACTACCTCGTTCCGGGTAAAATAATGTTTGAAGTTGGAAACGTACAATATCAGAAGAGGACATATTTTCCTTCAAGATTGAAGAATCCGTAAAAATATTGAATTGGACTTGCCTGGTATGGAAGTTACAGCTCCTTCTTTCCGATAGTCGCTTCCAGATGCTTCGTTTACGCCATTTTGTGTTTAAGAAGGTTTGATTACGTGATCAACAGAACGTGCTATAGACTTTTTTGTGGTAAATTTTTGGCTCTTTGTACATTGCAGAAAAGAGAAAAATTTACCACGAAGAAGACTATAGCGCGTGCCTGTCTAAAAATATCGATCACGTGACCAAACTTCTGAAACACAAAATGGCATAAATGAAGGCATCTCGAAGCGACAATCGGAAAGAAGGATCTGTAACTTCCATACCAGGCAAGTCCAATTCAATATTTTACGGATTCTTGAAGGAAAATATGTCCTCTTTTGATTCAACAATCACTGATATTGTACGTTTCCAACTTCAAACATTATTTTACCCGGAAGGAGGTGGGGGTACTTGATAAAAATTTCCCGAATAGAATTATACATGGTTGATAAGGGATTCGGAGGCAGGCAATATCAAAAAACATCTCTGGCTTCGAATCCCAAAAGGGATTATGGAAGTTACAGCTCCTTCTTTCCGATTGTCACTTCGAGATGCCTTCGTTTACGCCATTTTGTTGTTCAGAAGTTTCGGTCACGTGATCGATATTTTTAGACAGGCACGCGCTATAGTCTTTTTCGTAGTAAATTTTTCTCTTCTCTGCAATATATATGTACAAGGAGCCAAAAATTTACCACGAAAAAGTCTGAAGCACGTTCTGTTGATCACGTGATCAAACCTTCTGAACAACAAAATGGCGGAAACATAGGCATCTCGAAGCGACAATCGGAAAGAAGGAGCTGTAACTTCCATACCAGGCAAGTCCAATTCAATATTTTAATGGATTCTTGAAGAAAAATATGTCCTCCTTTGATTCCACAATTGCCGATGACGTTTCCAACTTCAAACGTTATTTTATCTGGAACGAGGTAGGGGTACTTGATAGAGCAAGCCTCAACACCAAAAAATTATATGAATATTATAGGAAGAAACTTATTGCCAATATCTTTTAATGGTACAATTTTTATGAAAACTGGACAAGAAATAAGCTCTACAGAATTTTTTTAATGAAGACCGTTTTAATATGAAATCAGGGATGATTTTAGGTCTTTTCAAATGGGTCCCCCGTCCAACAAATTGGGAATTTTGCATCGCGACAACTAAGATTGGGAAAAATGAAAATATATCAAATACTGCAACATACATTTGTATACACCAAGAATATGTGCAAGTACATACAATGAGAGTTTGAGGAATGGAATGTATCCTTACACCAAAGCCATTAAGACTATACTGTGAATTCATTTAATTTCGTGGGTACCAATTTTCGTGGGTAGAGAAAAAAAGACATTTCGTGGTGTACATAAATTCGTGGATTGCCACTTGTTCCAAGAAAAAAAAATAAATTTAAATTTATAAAATAAAGATTATATAATTCATGGCTTCAGTACCTTCAGTATTGATGTCAAAACACCAAAATACAGAACTGTACCTGTAATTAAAGTGTCACCTGTAATTAACAATTCATAGTAATGTGTAGATATTTTGTAATTAGGTAACCATTTGACATAACCGCACTCCATTCGTTATTTATAAATAGACACCTGTATTGATTGCAAAATAAACATGTCTTTTTCAGCAGAACATAATTAAAACTTTAAAAGTTTAATTAATAATATGATATAAAACCTGAATTGAGATGGTTCTTGTCCAAACCTCTTAACTTTAAATCAACACTTTAGTGTAATTGATAAACAAAACAGGAAGCCAGTTACCGCTAATTTGTTAACTGGGAAACATTTGGAAATAAAGCATTTTCACTTATTTTGCTGCTATTAAAGGTTCAAGAGAATGCATATTTACTTATTGTTGGATATATCAGTTAGTTTGGGCTCAGGTACAAGTGCAAGGTTTATGGCCTTCATTGATCAGGTCCTTCATTATGTTCATTCATTTGTGTTTGAAAGTTGCACAAGAAAATCACATTTCGTTGAGTATTTGAATTCGTGGTTTGGGGACACCCACGAAAACCACGAAAAGTGGTACCCCACGAATAAAAATGAATTCACAGTATTACATATATTTTTTTCAAATTACACCAGATTTGAATTTTATCAAGCTAACCATCAATGAAAGAAGTATTGCTCTTTTCCTATATTAAAGAAAATCATCATTCTCAATTTCTGTCAGAACTTCTTTGGTTGTCTGCCAGTAAAGATGACTTAATGGCCATACAGCTCATTAAAATTATTGCAGTTGGAGTTAACATATGTGTTATGGTTTCATGTTCATTTACTCCATATCCTTTCGTAAAATAGATTACACATTTCAATATCATCACCAAATTCAAACCCTTCGTACCCAATGATATATATATACCTCATTCCACGAAATGACTATGCTATAGGGGGAAGGTTTGGGCCCAATAAAACTAGTTTAACCCCGCCGCAGCAGGTTTGCGCCTTTCCTAAGTCAGGAAATTTATTAAGCGTTTGTGTGTCTTGTCTATTCTCTAGTTAGTTAACTTTATGTCTATAGGAGTCTAGGATGACGTTTATTTCGCAGAACTTGATTACTCTTTATTCAGGGGCCGACTCCGACCTGCCGTTGGGTGTGGGGTTTTCTCACCGTTCATTGAAGATCTTATTGTGGCTTTGAGTTGTTATTACTCCCCTTCGGGTCGTTGTCTCTTTGACACATTCCCAGTTTCCCTTCTTTTTAATACGGCAAGTCATTTCCATGAAAGCACCCCACAGTAAATGCAGTTACAAATTCTCAACCAGTTAAAATCCCAGTTTCAGAAACTCTGATTTCAAGTCATAACTAATCCATATTTATTTCAATGCAAACCGTATTTTTGGCAATGAGGAGCATTTGCACGTTACCACGTATTTCAAAAGTCCTAGTTGCAAGTCTCGAATTTTTGACACGACAATGAACGATAACAACACGATTTCAATTCACTTTACGCATAATGAATCTCAAAATGTTCCCATGCTGGACATTTGCGATCTCAGATATTGTGTTCATCTTCAGGGTGATCGTAAATTTGCATTATTCAAATAATACTTCTGGACGTTTACTGCGATGTTTTAAGTAATTTCCGGTTCTTACAAAAGGCGACACGGATCGGAACGGAATATTCACCGGAAACGGAAATGAAAAAAATCCGGATTTTGTAAACATCGTTGCCGCGATTGGGAATTCTCTTTTTTGCGGCCCTAAATTATATAGTAGCGTCATCCCTGGAAATGCACTGGAAAATATAAATATTATGAATACTTTTGACCTGAGACATTTGTATACAAATCATTGGACTGTCACACACTACACACAAGGGTTGTTAGAAATATTCTTTAGGTTTAGCCTTAGAGTACTGTTATTTGCTGATTTATATGCAAAACTTGACGATAACACGGTAGTGGTCTGGTCATCTCAGGACTGTTTACACATCTTGTTATATTGGATTTTTGGAACACAGAGAAAAAAATGCATAACAAAAGCAAACTAGAAGTGGGAGCAGTCGCAAACAACAGCTAATCCCCTCGCCCGCTGTTAAGAAATAATAACCCTTATATAATCTAAAGATGTAAAGATGAATGTGGAAGGTACATCCATTTAACAGTAAGATCATTGTGTATAACGTGTATTATCTCAGATATAAACATTAATAGAAACTTTAACCAAAGTCAGTCAAGTGTAAAATGTAGGTCAAAGTGACCCAATTATCATCTGAAGCTGCAAGACTCTCAAGACGCATCCACTGACCACAGATGATTGATGTAACACATAGGGTATCTCATATATGAACATTAATGCAAACTTTAACCGGAGTCATTGAAGCATGAAATGTAGGTCAGAGTGACCAAATCAGCATCCGAAGCAGCATCACTCTCCAAGATGCATCTACTGACCAAAGATGATTGATATGCCACATGTAGTTTCTCAGATATGAACCTTAACACAGACTTTAACCAGAGTCACTGAAGCATAAAATGTAGGTCAGACTGACCTTATTATCACCTAAATCAGCATCACTCTCCAAGACGCATCTACTGACCAAAGATGATTGATGTGCCACATGTAGTTTCTCAGATATGAACCTTAACACAAACTTTAACCGGAGTCATTGAAGCATGAAATGTAGGTCAGAGTGACGCAATTATCATCCGAAGCAGCATCACTCTCCAAGGCGCATCTACTGACCAAAGACGATTGATGTGCCACATGTAGTTCCTCAGATATGAACCTTAACGCAGACTTTAACCTAAGGTGGGACGAACGGACGGACGGGCGAGATGCTATATCCCCTTCCCAACTTCGTTGGGCGAGGGGATAAAAAACTTTCTCGAATGAAATAATGTTTGTTGAATTGGATGAAAATTTTGCATATCTATGAAACACTAGCCTTTCAATTCAAATAATTTATTGATTAAATACAATGCATAAACATTGTATCCTTTTAATTATAATCAAAGGGATTGGACAACAGGCTAGGCCTACATGTATACTGGTAGCAGTGTTTTCCATTTGCCATTTAAGCTGGCTTTGCCAACCAGGTTTTTTTGCAGGCCGACCACCTTTGCCTTCGTCAAGGTGGTCGGTAAAAACGGATATTTATCAGTTCTGCACCGTCGTAGTTCTGTTGTTAGTATTCCAATCAGCTGACTTGCAAGTTGTTTTCAATAGACAAAATGGTGGATCCGAACAAAAGAAACAGAATCGATGTTTTCTTTCGTACAGTAGGAAAAGGAAAGCTATTGGATGAAATTATTCAAAGCAAAGAGATCGAACCTATGAAGAAATCATCAAAATGGGGACTGCCATACAATTTGAATATGGCATGAGGAAATGATCAAAACAGCGAGTACGAAACCAAACGACCGATTTCAAATAGATATGCTAACAAACGAATCACATTTAAGTTCCACATGACAAAAATACAAAAAAAAGGTCATGGATAGAAAGCAAAAGTTTGATATACTCATTAACCCTTTCGCAGATGAGTCCCGCTACAACGGGATTCCTGCTTCAGACAGCTGACGATGAGTCCCGCTCTAGCGGGATTCAATACGTGTTTGAATTTCCCGCCTTGTGTATCGATTTAGACTAGAGTTATCTTTCTTTGATGAGTTTCCCAGATGTAAATAAGAATGGCGCTTCCGTTGCAAAGAACTGGATTAAAAAAAGGATGAAAAATGAGGAATTTACACAAATTTAAAGTTCGGGAACAAATTTTGATGAAATTCTTCGCGATTTTATGGACAAAGGATTATAAAATTTTTACGGAAATGAGAATTTAAGCTAGGAAATCATAAAGAAACAGTACCGTATTGTTGAAATGTTCACTTCGTTATGCCAGGGTGAGCTTTTGCCATCACTTTGCGTCCGTTGTCCGTCCGTAAACTTTTCATTCAAAGATCTTCTCCTCTGAATCCACCAGGCCAATTGAAACCAAACTTGGCCACAATAGTCCTTGGGTGGTCCCCTTTAAAAATTGTGTCGCTCAGCTCTGTACGTCATCCAAGATGGCCGCCAGCTGGGACCAAAATTCAACATTGGACCCTATGGAAAAAAAACGTTTCAAATTCTATTTCTCTGAAACTACTGGGCCAATTGGAACCAAACTTGGCCACAATAGTCCTTACAAAAAAGGTGTTTTTTACAGTACAAACAGAGGCATTCAGTTGAAAATCACTCAAATCCGACGTCGGTGAATTGTGTGTGAAATGGGGTGAATGTCCGACAACAAACCCGACATTCACCGTCATTCACGGATGTCCGAGAAACTGATAAACAGAGGATTAACTCACCTGCTGTTGTTAATTGTACTTGTCAACATTTATCTACTTGTGTATATGAAGTAATTATCTCTAAGTGCAGATAATTATTTTGGAAAAGCTTGCTTTTCATATTTCAAATAGTCGGAAGATCGAGAGGATATTTAAAAAAAAAAAAATTAGATCTATGCTTATGGCAGAAAAAAAAACTTATAATTTGTATGAACATCGTAAATTAGTGACTGTCAGAACTCAAAGTTGTTAAAAGATCATATTATATAAAATAATTTGTTACTTATTAAATAATTTGCACGAAATTGCGTAATTTGGTTTTGTTAGGTCAAGGTTAATCTTAGTGAGTGACGACCTATAAATAGCACGCTATTAATAACTTTGAATTAAAAAAAAATCACACGAAAAATAGCTTCAGAGAAAATCAATATTCACATATTCTCGCAGGGAATATTTCAGTGAATATTCAGTTCCAAGAATGTACTTAACATTCTATAAAAGCATTTTTTATTTTTTAACACGATGTGATCACATATCCAGTGGCTCCTATTTTTGTCACAAACAATACTTGCGAGCCTATTTTTAAGGGGAATCCGCTAAACTGTATTTTGATTGGTCATAAAAATAGAAATTCCATGCTTCGATTTCGTGCAACCCGAACATTCTAGCATGTCAGTATGAAAACCTTCGGAGGCTTACGTTTTGAAATTAGACGTGTTTTAACCCACTTTTCTCGGTCAAATGGAAATTGAGGAGATATTTTTTACATAGGTATATGTTTCGTCGAAGCCATCCAATTGTCTTTTTTTTATTCGTGGCATTGATAAATACGTTCGGAAGGGAAGTCACATGAAACCCGGTTGTCATTGAGTTTATTTTTACCTCTTTATATTAGCCTAAAACTTTTGAAGAGACAATTAGGACACTAAAACTCCGACAATTCTGGTGGAAGTCCGACTTTCACCGGCATTTATCAATTGACCCAACATCAAAGAAAATTACCGACAATTTTTTGGGTGAAATTTTTCCGACAATTTTGCCGGACAAATACCGACAAAACCTGTGAATTCCGGGGTGACAAGGGTGAAAATTGTCGGACCAGAGTGATTTTTAACTGAATTTTTGTACTGTAGGTCAGCCCGATTTCCAGGATGGCTGCCAGCGGAAAACATAGTTTTAACATTGGACCCTATGGGAAAACACTTTCAAAGATCTTCTTCTCTGAAACTACTGAGCCAATTAGAACCAAACTTGGCCACAATAGTCCTTGGGTGGCCCCTTACAAAAAAAGTTTTTTTTTTAGGTCCGCGTGATTTCCAAGATGGCCACCAGCGGAAACATAGTTTTATTATTGGACCCTATAAGAAAACATTTTCAAAGATCTTCTCTGAAACTACTGAGCCAATTGGTACCAAACTTTGCCACAATAGTTTTTGGGTGGTCCCTTACAAAAAAGGTGTTTTTCAGAATCGCACTACTTTTAACATGGCCGCCAGCAGGGGACATAGTTTTAACACATTCAAAGATCTTCTCCTCTGTAACTACTGGGCAAATTGGACCCACCTTTGGCCACAATAGTCCTTGGGTGATCCCTTACAAAAAAAGTGTTTTTAAGGTCTGCGTGAATTCCAAGATGGCCGCAAGGGGGAAACATAGTTTTAACATTGGGGCCTTTGGGAAAACACTTTCAAAGATCTTCTTTTCTGAAACTACTGGGCCAATTGGAACCAAACATGGCCACAATAGTCCTTAGGTGGTCCTTTGCAAGAAAGATGTTTTTCACAGTCAAGTACCTAACCTGTATGAGTTATAACAGAATAATAACAAGCA
>MJUU01023057.1:0-10283 GCA_002080025.1 Modiolus philippinarum
ACGGTCCCCTTGGGCCGATTTAGCATCTTATCGCAACCCATCCTTTGTACACACAAGCCGTCATAAAAAGGTCATCACTTTGTTGTGTATCGATCCAGAACAAACAGTGATTTCCGGGATCTATTTTTAACAAAAATGTGTTGATAGGGGTACAATACGGGGAAATCAATAAAAATTGCAAAGAAAACAGAAGTGGAGTTGATTATTAATTTTGAAAATGCAGGTATAGTAATAGAAGTCATGAATTCACTTTGATAGCAATTTATTTAATTGACAACTTCAGTTGGGCTTGGGACACTTGTTTTGACAACAGCTTGTCATATTGTTTTATTGTAATATCATCTATCCCATATCCACTCCTAATTGTGGCCATAAAATATAATTAAAGGTGACACTTTACTCAAGTGCCAAGCGTGGGTAATACCTAAAATGGCCGCCAATCACGTGACTATCACCTGACACTGACCATTCAGTCACTTTTAATGTACTTTATAACAATGGAAAATTAAAAATCCTATTTTTATGCAAATTTTATTTAATAATTTCAGTTTATTCATTAAGCAAATGCTTTAAAATTCCTTATTTATTTCTCTTTTCAATACAGGAAGTGACCTTCATTTATCTCCCTTTGAACAAGGAAGTAAACAAACCATTCATGTCTGGAACGATCTTTTTCAAATAAAACATGTGTAAAATATTTTATTGAATATATAAGGTAACAAACTGATAATATTAACAAGGAAAACGATGTTTGTACATCCTGAACAGTGTTGTTGAAATAATTATTGTAATTTCCTTTCAAATCAATCAACTGATTTTTTTCACCAGACGATTTTTGAAGATAGTCGAAAAATTGAAGATATCAAAATTTTGACTTTTCTGAAAAAATTAAAAGTGTCTAAAATTTTGGCCATCGAATAAATCGAGACAAGACGGTACTACTTTACTGTAGATGTATAAGAATTATCATAAAAAAAAAGACAATTAAAAGCCAAACTTGTAGACCTAAATATGAGAGAATAATGATCATAAGCATGCATTAAAGTGTTGATTTGCAGAAAAAAAGAAAATATGTTGTCAAAACATTGCTGAAGACACAGCTTCATTCAATTTGTTCTAGATGAAAATCCTAACATTCAATTTTCACCAAAAGGTCCTCCATACATATGACTTATATCAAAATTTTATAAAAATTTATAAAATTTATAAAAATTCATCATTCAAAACCTAGATATTTATTTTAATGTAGGCACTTTGAAGTATATTATACAAGGAGGGTAGTTTTATGATAACATGAATATTTTATTTCTACTTATGATAAATATTGTAAATCTTTTGTTTTATTCATACTAATCAAAACAAGTAACTTGTGAAGAAAAAAGAGTTATCTCCTCCTATCCCAGGTCTACTACCTTAATCTCTATCTATTATAGTTTTTTGAATTAAAAATTAAAAACATCAAAGTTTTGAAAATCATACAGAAAAGGGCAATAATTGAAGATGGGTCATCAGATTTCCTTCAAAATTTCAGCAGGTGTAGATCTTGTCATGATGATCATTTTTACCAAGTTAGATTTTTGATACATCTGTTATTTGCAAAAAACTATAATTTACCCCCTATGTTCTTTTTTAAGTAACCACAGCCATGTTGTTTGGATTCAGGTGAAGTTTGGATCAATTTGACCTAGTGGTTACAGAGGAGATTTTTGAAAGTGAGCTAAAGACGGATGGACACCGTATGCCGGACGGATGGACAACAGATGCCAAGTGATTGCAACAGCTCACCCTGGCATAGCCAGGTGAGCTAAAAAAGCTGAAACAGGAGTCTCAGGATCAAATCAGTATTAAAATACATGGTCCATGGATTTAATTTGTTTTTGTTCACCAATTCTGTATGTGTCTAACTGTAGTTTCATTGACATTTACTACAAAATCTTTTTACATGTATATCAATGAAATACTAAAGAAAACAACATTCTTCAAGTAAAATCCAGATAAATAAATCTAATGATACATTCAGGGGTACAAAACACCAGGGCTTGAAAAATTTTTAAAACAATCTTTTAAACTAATTTGTGGGACAATTTTCCACAGGTGCCGTATAAAGCAATGGCACCAACTCAGCTTTTGAATTCTGACATGCTTCGATTTTTCTTTATTTCATCATATGCAATAAAAACATTCTACTGATTTTTATTTAAATTTACAATATATAATGCAACTTACATAATTTGTATTAAACCCTTTGGTGTTAGATAACCCCTCAATTCAGAAGCATAGAATGTGTACCTGAGCTGAAAATATGTAAACATGTGTTAAGTTTTTGATGGATCCACGTTCCTTAAAAACTGACACAGAAATATGCCAGTTCATTCCCCTCTTTGCAAACCAGTTGGTTTGACCTTCCCTGTATTTTCTTGGCAAGATCTTCATTGCCCAATCTCAAGTTACAAGTACTTGTCCATCTTGCAATTCTCACACTAGATCTACCCAAGCATCCTCCTGGTTTCTGTATCTCATAATATGGGCTTTCCAGTCTCTGATGATACAATAGCTGGATCAGTCTGTACAAGAATAAATAACTTATATTGACAAAATAACTATCTTTTGTAAATTATTTCAAACAAAATAGGAACTTTACTGATCTGTGGCTTACTGATTTTTTGGTTAATAAGAAATTATAAATGAGGTCATAGATGACAATCAGATGTTATTCTAGATTTATTCTTTACATTTTTTCCCTACACACTAAAAGTAGGGACACCCAAAGTTCAGCAAAGTTACTCATGTATAAAATGTTGGTCATATAGCTATAGTGGTGTGTATGAAAAATGTTGTATTTTTGATACATTTAAAAAGTATACAGGTATTTTTAATATTTTTACTTCTAATATGCCAAACCCAAAATAAAAATGTAATTGTTTAAATGTTCTTTCTCTGTTTGCCATTCATTTGATGTACATCCTCATATTGTCATATACTAGCCTTGCTCCAGTTATTTCTATTTTTTATGCTGCGATTTTTCATTTGTTTTATTATATTCAGACCTTGCTTTGTCATTATTTTTCCTGTGCTACATCCACCTTGTCATCACATTTATTTTCAGTTTCATTGCACAAGGGTCTCCAACTATGCTACATTACACATGGCATTGAATTTGGCTTGAATTTGGCTTTTCTATTTAGATCATTTTGGTTATTTGTTCTCTATCAGCTTGTACATGTTGACTTCTAAATGTTTTGATTTGATCTGCACTGATGAGACATAAGTTGTTGAAATGTGCATATGCAGAAAATAAATTAACAGTAATGTGATAGACTGAAATTCACCAAGTTAATTATTATTAATTAATTGTTTCAGGATAGTTAATATTAATTAGTATTTAAATTTATTTCTGAGTTCATCTATTTCTTCTTTATATTACTCCTTCTCATACTCCTTAGTATGTCAGTTCTTTTATTCTTCATTTCCAATTCTCATTGGTAAACAAGTCATATGTCATTGTATCTTATTTCTGATTGGATTGTTACTTCCCGCACTAAGACACTCTTTTGAAATTCTTTGTTTGTCAGTGGACATGATTTTGTTGCGACTTTTCAACATTTACAAATTTACATATTTCTGGATATTTATTATTTTCTAATAAGGTTAGTAACTAACATTTCTTAGACTTTAATATACAACTAATTTGATCCTTTGAATAAATCTGTATGAAACTTATTTTTAGAGTGAATCAGTGAATGAGTGATAGAGAGAAACGTATTTTTACTCTAATGAAATATGACAAACTCAAAGAAATACTTTGAGTAAAATGAAATGGAGTAGATTTAGTTATATTGAGTAATTGTACATATGAGGCTGTATTTTATTATATTTTATCTTTAAATTATTGTAAAGTAAATGGTCCGTAATGTTATTATTGTGATTTGCGATATTTTCGCAACATTATATTTATGAGTGTCATCTTTATATTTTGTACAGGACCAGTAATACATGTGTATTAGTAATAAGATTAGAGGTGTAAAGTAGCAGCCTTTAGTGAAATCCATGGTGTCTTGCTTGCCCTTGTATGATATACATGGTAAGGATCTGTGTTATATGTCATTTTTAGTTCTTTGTATTGTCTGTACGTCTATTTTTATTTTTAGTTCAGTCTGTTTGTGTTTACATGTATGTTTTTGTAATTTGTGATTACTTATTGATTTGTGTAATCGTGCGTATATACTCCGCTTGATTGTAAACCTACAGTATTAATTAAATACGACAAACCGTAATGTGCAGAGTACCGATAATTTGATTGACCATTGAATTTGGTGCTATTGTAGCAATTTTACAGCTATATCAGCAATAACAGCTATGCTTGATAGTTTACTTGCACATCAGAGATTATAATATTAATCCATTAATAACACTATATAGATAGTTTGGCTATATTTGCATAGACTATAGCTATTATTTATGTTTACAATTGTTTAGTCCTATATTCATATGGAGTTATTCCTCTTTGTATTGATTTTAGTAATGTATTGTTATCTGTTTTGTAGGGTATTTTGTCTATGTTTAATAAAACATCATAGAACCCTTCATCAGTGTGTAATTTATGACCAAGATGACCCTATAATAGTAACTTCGGTGTTTTGTTATTAAAGTGTTCTGTATCTTCATATCAAATATCCAAAGCCTACCTTAAAAGACAAAGTTACAACCCTAAACATGACTCGACATTCCAACCTTGGTAGCAAAGTTCAAGGTCAAAGGTGACAAATAATGGTATATGACACATTGTCTTGAAGTGAGCCATCTACAGGGCAAATAAGAAAAGATTACCTCCAATGACAAACACTGTATTGCTCACCTGGGTCATGGCTGACACAAAAGTAATTTCCAATAGGGTCCAATGTTAAACTATGTTCCCTGCTGGAGGACACCTTGGATTGGATGAAGACATGCTAAATGCAAATTTGAAGGGGCCACCAGAACACTTTTGTGATCAAGTTTATTTCCAGTGGGATTAGTGGTTTCAGAGACCTAATTCTTTTAATGGCATCCAATATAAACTATCTTAAAGCTGGCAGCTATACTGGATGATATGTGGTCCTCCTAGATACCTTTATTGGAAGGTACCATCAAAGTACCATTGTTTTCTAATTGGACATGTTATTTCAGAAAGGATCTTTAAATGTATTTGAATGTATTATTTATTTTAACCCATTTCAGACCACATACTTTCAAAAATAACTTGGGCAGTGGTTTGGTTTCCCTTATAATTTAGGTAATAATTATTGGAAAATCAAAACATTACATGTCCCTTTCAAAAAATATTTGGAGTTCTCTTTATTAACTAGTGTTTACATATTTTTGAAAACAAAACATAACATTTAGCAGAATACTTTTTTTCTCTAAAATTTCAGTTTTCTTGTTTGGTTTCCATGGCAACCAAAAGCTCCACCATCCATTACAACCCTTAACAGAACACCATTAAAAAAAAATGCAGCAGAGGTTCCCCTTATAATCAAGGTAATACATATTGCTAAAATTAAAACATTCAGTCTCCATTTTATCAAAAACTAGAGGCTCAGATACTAAGCCTGTATCACTCACCTGACAAAGATGCTTTTAAGCCATGCCTATGCCGATGACCAAAAATGATTTTCCTATAGGGTCTAATGTTAAACTTTGTTCTCTACTGATATCCATGTTTTTGTCGAATTCAATTGAAATAAGTATTCTTTGTTGATATCTTTCCATACATTACTCCAATACAGTTAAGATAAATTTGCTTTTAATGGTTTCAGAGAAGATGATGAAAATGAAGATTTTCCCGTATGTTAAACTATGTTCTGCACTGGCCGCCATGTTTTTTTATCGGATCAATTCAAAATGAGCAATCTTAGTTATGGACCTTCCATACATCATTCCTGTAAAGTTTTGTTGAATTTGCTTCAGTTGTTTTAGAGGAGAAGATGAAAATGTGATTTTCCTATAGGGTCCAAAGTTAAACTATGATCCCTGCTGGTGGCCATATTTTTTATCGGACCCCAAGGAAATGAGCAAACTTTGTTAAGAACCTTCCATACTTCATTCCTGCAAAGTTAGGTTACATTTGCTTCAGCTGTTTCAGAGGAGAAGATGAAAATGTGATTTTCCAATAGATCCAATATTAAACTATGTTCCATGCTGGCAGCCATGTATTTTATCAGATTCAAGTGAAATAAGTAATCTTTGTTAAAGACATTTAGTTAATTAGTCCTGTAAAGTTTTATTGAATTTAATTCAGTGGTTTCAGAGAAGAAGATGAAAATGTGATTTTCCCATAGGGTCCAATGTTAAACTATGTTCCGTGCTGGCAGCCATGTTTTTTATCGGATCCAAAAGAAAAGAGCAATCCTTGTTGAGGACCTTCAGTACATCATTCCTGTATAGTTTGGTTGAATTGGCTTCAGTGGTTTCTGAGGAGGAGATGAAAATGTGATTTTTCCCATAGGGTCCAATGTAAAACCTAAGTTCCGCGCTGGAGGCTATGTTTTTTATCAGATTGGAATGAAATGACCAATCTTTGTAAAGGACCTTCAAGACATCATACCTGTAAAGTTTGGTTGAATTTGCTTCAGTGGTTTCTGAGGAGAAGATGAAAATGTGAAATGTTAATGGACAGACGACAGACGTTATACGACAGAAGGACAATAGACGACAGACACCAAGTGATGGCAACAGCTCACACTAACCCTTTGGGTCAGGTGAGCTAAAAATGCCATAATCTCAACTTTGACAACAGACAGATGGCTAAATGGACACTCAAAAGCAGAGAACTACATACCTGGTTTGATTTGATGACTTGGTATAAAAAGTTACAGCCCATACACAACGTAGTGATAAGGAAGTAATTTTCTGGTGTTGAAGGCAAAGTTCAAGGACAAGGTCCCGAACAAAGCAACATGAGACATCTTAAAAAGATCTATCAATATGCTGGTCCATCCAAAGCAAAAAAATTACAGCCAAACCGTCATCCACAAAGCAATAAACTGACCTTGATGAACAAGTTAAAGTTTAGAGGTCACCAACTTTTACTGTAGGGGCCTAGTACCTTGTTACTTGTTTACCAAAGAAAGAAGCAAAACATTACTAGTTAATTTATTTGTGAGAGATATCAAAGTTATTATAAATTGTTATTTTCATATTACCTCATTGGTCTTTTTCAAGTTTTCGATCTCATTTTTTAACTCCCTTAACTCTTCACAAAGTGACTGAAAATAAAGGAAAAACTATTTATTATATAGATAGCGGTGTTTTATCGAGTTTTCTGAGTTAAATAAATGTCATATTGTCACCGGTAAAAATAAAGGATTTCTAGTCACTGAATGACGTCTTAATAAAGCGACGTCACAATGTCTCCTCAATGTCGTCGTCAAGTAAACAACTGGCGTATTGACATGAAAAAAATAATCCGCATCTAAAATCTCGGTTTTTGAGTAGAAAATCTATATAATAAAAAGCATAACTAATCGGCAGTCATGAATATCAATAAAAATGTCACTCGTGTCGATCAACGCAGTGGATTTAACTCGTTGCAGAACAAGTTCTGCAACTCGTTAAATCCTTCTGCGTTGTTCGGCACTCGTGACATTTTTATTGATATTCACGACGGTCAATAAGTTATACTATAATTATTTGTCTCCATTTAGAGAGTTCATTTAATGACAGATAATGATCAGCTATGTGAGATGAAATGATTACTGTTAAAGGACTAACTTAAATTAAAAAAGATGGTATGTTATGGACCTTGTCATGATTATCAAGTTCACAAATGTGCCAAAAAACTTTTCCTTGATTTTTAACATACATGTACTTTAACATTGGAGCTTTCATATGGGAAACATACATTATACTTATCATCCTTCCCCATGATTATATCAGCCTGCAGAACTTTTCCACAACAGCCATATCTGGTTGATCTTGCTATATGAAAGGTTGACCAGGATATATCAAAGGTTGACAAGGATATATCAAGCGATTCTCCCAACTTATTTCCAGTTAAGGTTGACCAGGATACATCAAAGGTTGACATGGATATATCAAGTGATTCTCCCAACTTACTTCCAGTTTTCACAAGAAATCAAACTGATAAAAAATAAACCTCTATTGCATTTGTTCTTTCTGATTAGCTATTCAAATCAGAATCCCAATTATAAAAAAAGATGTGTTTTGTGAAACACTTATGCCCCCGAGTAGATGTTAAGAAGAAAAATTCAGCAACTTTAAACAGCAATTAATGTCCTTCTGACAAAATAATTTGTGGAAATAAATTCTGGTATCAACTGAAAGGTCAATTCACATCAAATGATGATTGCAATTATATACAAACACAGAAGTCACCCAATTGACCCAGCCTGTGCCAAAAACTTTTTCATTCACTAGCCCGAAGGGGCTAGTAAGGTCCTGTGTTGTACTAGCCCGAACTCAATTTCACTAGCCCTTATAGAAGATTCTTTGTAATTGAGGTACAATTTTAACTAGCCCACCGGGCTAGTGACTTCAAATTTTTACTAGCCCGTGACTGATTTTACTAGTCTCGGGCGTAGGGCTAGTGGCTAAGGGCACAGACTGTTGACCCCATCATTATCCAAGCATTATTTAGAAAACACTTTTTACCACCCCCCCTTTTTTTGGAACATTTATAGTTCACTCATTGTGTTCTGTCTATCAGTGTTATCAGTACTTTGATTACAACATTATTATTTCATATACTTCATCAATACTGGTTTCCGAAAAGTGGAGGATATACAGAAGAGAAGAATGTAATCATAGATATTTTTAGCAACAGCCCTCATCATTGATATATATTAATATATGTATATAAATACCTGTAAAAAGAAATTGAATAAATGAAGAAAATATGCTGAATTATTTAAAAGATCTTTTTAAAAAACAAATTCTATAGATATCAAGAAACATTTTATCATAAATGAGTTTAATGTTTCTATATATAAAATAAAACAAAATATACTTATTTTTTTGGTGAAATTTTACTGGACAGTCACATGCTAAGGTCAAGGTCAAGGGGTCAAACATTATGGTACCAACTGAAAGGTCTCTCCACAAGGAATACACATGCAAAATATGAAAGTCCTATCACTTACCGTTCAAAAGATATACCAAATGTTAAAGTTTTTATTCATTTGTTCTCATGCCAAGGTCAAGGTCACAAGGGCAAAAATTCTGTAACCAATCAAAAGGTCTTGCTACAATGAATGCACATGCAAAATATGAAATCCATATCACTTACCAGTCAAAAGCTATATACAATGTTAAAGTTTATAATTTTTTACAAAAAGTCCATCATATGGCAAAGTCAAGGTCACTAGGTCAAAAATTTGGTATCGTTTGAAAGGTCTTGCCACAAGGAATACAAATGCAAACAAAATGGGAGCAGTTGGAAACGACAGCTAATCCCCTCGCCTGTAGCAATTAAATTTCCAAATTCAGTTAAATTTCAAAATATTCTCAAAAGCATCATAATCCTCTCTAAGATGCATCCACCGACCAAAGATGATTAATGTGCCACATGTAGTTTCTCAGATATGAACCTTACTGCAAACTCAAACCTAAGTCAGTGAAGCGTAAAATGTAGGTCAAAGTGACCCAATTATCATCTGTAGCAGCATCACTCTCCAAGACGTATCCACTGACCAAAGATGATTGATGTACCACATGTAGTTTCTCAGATATGAACCTTAGCGCAAACTTTAACTTGAGTCATTGAAGCGTAAAATGTAAGTCAGAGTGACCCAATTATCATCTGAAGCAGCATCACTCTCCAAGACACATCCACTGTCCAAAGATGATTGATGTTCCACATGTAGTTTCTCAGATATGAACCTTAGCACAAACTTAACTTTAACCCAAGTCATTGAAGCATAAAATGTAGGTTAGAGTGACCCAATTATCATCTGAAGCAGCTTTACTTTCCAAGATGCATCCACTGACCGAAGATCATTGATGTGCCACGTGTAGTTTTTCAGACATGAACCTTAACGCAAACTTTAACCCTAGTCATTGAAGCGTAAAATGTAGGTCAGAGTGACCCAATCATTATCTGAAGCAGCATCACTCTCCAAGACGCATCCACTGACCAAAGATGATTGATGTGCCACATGTAGTTTCTCAGATATGAACCTTAACACAAACTTTAACCAGAGTCATTGAAGGATAAAATGTAGGTCAGAGTGACCCAATTATCATCTGAAGCAGCATCACTCTCCAAGATGCATCCACTGACCAAAGAT
>MJUU01023057.1:10389-23727 GCA_002080025.1 Modiolus philippinarum
ATGTGCCACATTTAGTTTCTCAGATATGAACCTTAATGCAAACTTTAACCTGAGGTGGGACGAATGGACGGACACTCGGACGGACAGACGGACGGACGGCGAGATGCTATATCCCCTCCCCAACTCCGTTGGGCAAGGGGATAAATATGAAAGCGCTATTATTTACCATTCAAAAGATATACCCAATGTTAAAGTTTTTGAGGATAAACAGATAAACAGACAGACAGACAGACGAAAAACTATATGCCCCCAATCTTCGATTCACAGGGGCATAAAAATAGATAACTAGACATCAGAAGAAAATTGCAAAAACTGGGTTGTTGATATATCCTGCAGAACTTTTGATGATTTCACATTATGATGTCATAAAAGCTCAAAGAAAAGATAGAATATCATGACAACCAAAGGCTGCTGCAACATTCAGACATTTTTTCGAGAAGTCAAAATATTATTACAGAACAAAAAAAAGCCAATAATATGATAAAACTAGAGAATGTGTCTGTAAGACAGGGATGCCCCACCAAAAGGTTAATTGCAAAAGATAACCTTATCATAAAATGTAGGTCAAAGACACTTAATTGTCATTGATATGGGCAGTACTCGCCAAGGCAATTAATTTGATGAAATATCATTGTCCAATAATGTGTAGTTGTTGAGAAATGGACTTTAACGCAAAACTTAACCAAAGTCACTCAAGTGTAAAATGTAAGTCAAAGCCGTATAATTGTCAATGAGTTGGGTAGTACCCATCAAGGCAACTAATTTGATGAAATATCATTGTCCTTTAATGTGTAGTTATTGAGAAATGGACTTTAACACAAAACTTAACCAAAGGCACTGAAGTGTAAAATGTAGGTCAAAGCCACCTTATTGTCAATGATTTGGATAGTACTCGTCAAGGCAATTAATTTGATGAAATATCATTGTCCTATAATGTGTAGTTGTTGAGAAATGGACTTTAACACAAAACTTAACCAAAGTCACTGAAGCGTAAAATGTAGGTCAAAGCCACCTAATTGTCAATGATTTGGGTAGTACTCATCAAGGCAATTAATTTGATGTAATATAATTGTCCTATAGCGTATAGTTGTTGAGAAATGGACTTAATTCGCAAAACTTAACCAAAGTCACTGAAGCGTAAAAAATTTACTGAAGCGTAAAAAGTAGGTCAAAGCCACCTAATTGTCAATGATTTGGGTAGTACTCATCAAGGCAATTCATATGATGAAACAACATTGTCTTATGATGTATAGTTGTTGAGAAATGGACTTTAACGCAAAACTTAATCAAAGTCACTCAAGTGAAAAATGTAAGTCAAAGCCATATAATTGTCAATGAGTTGGGTAGTACCCATCAAGGCAATTAATTTGATGAAATATCATTGTCCTTTAATGTGTAGTTATTGAGAAATGGACTTTAACGCAAAACTTAACCAAAGGTACTGAAGTGTAAAATGTAGGTCAAAGCCACCTAATTGTCAATGATTTGGGTAGTACTCATCAAGGCAATTCATTTGATGAAACAACATTGTCTTATGATGTATAGTTGTTGAGAAATGGACTTTAACGCAAAACTTAATCAAAGTCACTCAAGTGAAAAATGTAAGTCAAAGCCATATAATTGTCAATGAGTTGGGTAGTACCCATCAAGGCAATTAATTTGATGAAATATCATTGTCCTTTAATGTGTAGTTATTGAGAAATGGACTTTAACACAAAACTTAACCAAAGGCACTGAAGTGTAAAATGTAGGTCAAAGCCACCTTATTGTCAATGATTTGGATAGTACTCGTCAAGGCAATTAATTTGATGAAATATCATTGTCCTATAATGTGTAGTTGTTGAGAAATGGACTGTAATGCAAAACTTAACCAAAGTCACTGAAGTGTAAAATGTAGGTCAAAGCCACCTAATTGTCAATGATTTGGGTAGTACTCATCAAGGCAATTCATTTGATGAAACAACATTGTCTTATGATGTGTAGTTGTTGAGAAATGGACTTAAACGCAAAACTTAACCAAAGTCACTCAAGCATAAAATGTAGGTCACAGAGTCAAACTACCTAGTGAACTCTGTAGTACTATCAAATATTTACCTACTGGCCTACTATTATTGTTCTACCTCTTACAGTTTCTGAGAAATGGACTTTAACGCAGAACTTAACCGGACGTATGGACGGACGGAAGGACGGACAAGGGAAACACTATATGCTCCTTCCACATTCGTGGGTGGGGCATAAAAACTATAAAACATGATTTTGGAGCTTAAATATTTGAAGCTGCTCACTGGACCCTGTGCTTCATATTCTTGCTCAGGGGTTGATTTTTACAAACAAGAGCCCGATATCATATACATATTTAATCAATAACAAATTTGTATGTTGTAAATTATCACAGTATTTCATATGAGGTTTAACCTTTTCACCACACTTGTTTACTGGTCCATATGAAACACTAATACCATTTATTACTCAGAATTACATTCCATTGACATGTACAACATGCTTCCCGAGGAAAAGAAAATTCACAATTAAACATAATATATACACGTATAAATTCTTCCAATTAAATTGATATTGTATAAAACTATCTTATTCTTTTCCAACAACTGCTCTCTTTCCTTTTCAGTTTCCCTGAGTTCTGCACTTATTTCCTGTAACATTAAAAAATTTAAGTAAAACTCAAAATGTTGCATTCTTAGTGCTTAAAGAAGTATTGTTGTTTAGAAGGTTACTTAATATGCACTTTTTAAAAGTGCAAATAGGTCTATCCAATTTCACGTGCATTTTTTTTCCATGATCCCATTTCCTGCTATCTTAAAAGTACCAATCCTGCTACCTGGCTATTCCCCATAGACCCACTTGTTACCCTTTGCTGACAATAAAAAATTTCTAAAACAATTGATTTTTTTAGGGGTTTAACAATTATTTTTGGAATGCACTGTTTTACCTCTACCAATTAAACATCAATATTTGTTTTTCAATAAAGAAATAACATATGAAAAATTACTTCCAACATTGTTTCCATCTCAGTATATTTTATATATAATGTCAATTATACAAAACCAAGGTTCAGGTCTATGAATCAAAAACATACAAATTAAAAATCGGTTTATCTGATCTGAAAATTTTCCTTCCATTTTATAGAAATTTATAGTCTATATCATGGTAACCACATAAAAATGGGGCTTCATTTCATGTATTGCACTCCTGCATGTCCTTTGTACTGGGTTTGGCTTCTGCATTCGACAATATTTTGGTAATGAGTACTTCTCTCTGACTATGTTTGGATTATGGCTTTCCATAGTAATTGATTAAAATTCTGCTGAAGAGAGGGTTCTCCATGAAACATTTGCACAGAATAACAACCAGAGGCTCCCAGGAGACTGTATCGCTCACCTGGTTTTCAGTTGCCACAATCAAGGTAACATTGTAAGTTTACAGTTGATCTTCAGTCTCTCAAACTTTTGTAACTTGAACAGCACTAATATCTTGAATTGTATTTCAAGTCTGATCATGTTTTCTACATTTGTTTGATGGGCTTTTTTGACTTCCAACTTTTTTGGCAGCCAGTTTGAAAATGGCGTCAACAAACAATCTTCAACTCCGGTTTGAAGTAGTGACATCGATATCCACTTGGATACCAAATTTTTAATTGAAATCAGATAATGTTGAATTTTCCCGCCTTTTTTGGTGGCCATTTAGAAAATGGCAGTCAACGAATAATTTTTAACATTGGTTTTGGAGTTTCGACATCAACACCTATTTGGAAACCAAATTTCATTGAAATTGGACAATGTTGAATTTTCCCACCGTTTTTGGCGGCCATTTTGAAAATGGCAGTCAACAAACAATTTTCAACTCCGGTTTTGAAGTAGTGACATCAATATCCACTTGGATACCAAATTTTTAACTGAAATCAGATAATGTTGAATTTTCCCGCCTTTTTTGGTGGCCATTTAGAAAACGACAGTCAACGAATAATTTTTAACATTGGTTTTGGGGTTTCGACATCAACACCTATTTGGAAACTAAATTTCATTGAAATTGGACAATGTTGAATTTTCCCACCGTTTTTGGTGGCCATTTTGAAAATGGCAGTCAACAAACAATTTTTTACATCAGTTTTGAAGTTGCGACATCAATACCTATTTGGAAACCAAATGAAATGGGACAATGTTGAATTTTCTCGCCTTTTTTGGCAGCCATTTTGAAAATGGCGGTCAACCAACTATTTTCAAAACCAGTTTTGAAGTTGCAACAGCATGGCAAACATTTCATCATCTTACACTTAACCTTCATCTTCTATAGTTTTGGAAATAAAAGACGAAAAATAAGAAAATTTTAAAAATTCGGTGAAAAAAGGGCAATAACTCCTACAAGGGTTTATGGATTTTCTTGAAGGGTGGGTAGATCTTAATATGCTGAACATTTTTGCAATTTACACTTGACCTCTGACTGCTACACTTTTTGAAATAAGAAATAAAAAATACAAAAATTTTCAAAATTTTATGGAAAAAGGGCTATAACTCCGAGATGGGTTTCAGATTTTCTTCAAAAATGAACGGTGGGTAGATCTCATCATGCTGATCATTTTCATCCCGTCAGATTTTTGATATCTGTAACGATTTTTGATTTATTAGCCAAAAACTGCAATTTACCCCTATGTTCTATTTTAAGCAATGGCGGCCACGTTGTTTGACCATCCAACTAATCGAACACAATTTGAGAATCTATACCCTGGTGCTGATTCAAGTCAAGTTTGGTTACAATTGGCCAAGCCGTTTCTGAGGAGAAGATTTTTAAAATTGTTGACGGACAGACAGACAGACAGACGACTGATGCATAGTGATGGCAAAAGCTCACCAGGTTTTTAGACCAATTGAGCTAAAAATTTATGCATAGTCTGCAACTTGGGTAATTTTGTATTTTATAAATGACAAAAACATTCATTTAACATTTGTCTTATCAATTACATGACTTTAAACTCCCATGATGATTCTGTAAATACCTTGGAGTGTGACATAAGTTCTTTTATGAAAGTTTCGTCACTCTTTGCCTTTTCGGTCATTTCTTGGATCAGTCTGGTCAAGTCCTGATCAGATAAAAGGAAGAAACATTATAAAAATCAGGTACATACATGTAATACATGCATTTTAACCATTTTCAATGAAACTTATCTTTGCAACTTTCTTAAGCATCTAATTTTTCTTAATTTAATGACATTTACTTTTTCTCTATTGTTGGTTCATGTTTGTGCAGAAATCTGTTATCTCTCAAAAAATGCTATTTGCAAGTTTCAATGATGATAAAATTAGTGCAGGTTTTCAATAGATGTTGATCCTTAAACCATGCCCAGTATGTTGGCTATGGTTGTTGTCAGAATATAAGGAAAACAGCAATCTTTGTTAGAACATTCGATTCATCACTATTGTGAAGTTTGGTTAGCCTTGCTCCTGTAGTTTACAAAAAAATGATCAAGATGTGTTTTGTCCAAACAGGTTTAATGTTAGACTATGATCCACCTTGGCAGCAATGTGTGTTGACGAATCTCAATGTAATGAGTAATCTTTATATAACTTTTATGATGCAATCATTATTCCACTCAATTATAGTTCAAATCCTGTCTATATCTTCAGATGACATGATAAAAGTAAGCTTTTTTCCAAAGGGTCCTATGGCAAACAACGTTCTGCACTGACTGCAACTTTTTGATGACAGACAATGAAATAAACCATCTCTATTATGGACCTCCACTATATCATTCCTTTGATGATACAATTCATCTTTAGTCTCAGAGATATAGAACAGTTTTTCTCTAATGATATGTCAAGTTTAAACCGGTTTTGACCCGTTAGATAAATTTCCATATTCAATGTATGTTGAATAAAGCCCGAGATATTTCCCGCCTTATATATTCGGAATACAATTCTCGGTGCTTATCATTAATCAATAGAGAAAAAGATTACACCACTTTACCCTGATTTTTACCACATTTTATCCACTCTCGATAGTTAAATTTTAAAACTTTTAAATGCTAGGCAAGCCTCGCAATTAAAATTTTAAAATTTAACTATCTCTAGTGGATAAAATATGGTAATGAACAGGATCTTGTGGTGTAATCTATATTTCTTCCAATAAGGTCTAATTCAAAACTATATTCTGCATTTGTGGTCATGTTTGTTGATAAATATCAACGTAATGATCAATATTTGCACTTCATGCCGCATACAATATTCCAACCAAGCTTGGACAAAAAAATTTTGTCATTAGGTATTTGCTTTACTGCACATATGACGGTTGTCTATAAAATTTGAGGACATTGGAAATAAAACATATAAATATCAGAAATTCAATCCAACTAGTATTTTTATTTAGAATTAGTTTTACTGCATGGTTTATTCAAAATATTCCAACAAAGCACAGCAACTTATTATTCTGTAATTACACAACAGACTTTCTTTTAAATGCAAAGAAAACTAACAAGAGCTGTAACAAGTGTCATAATTATGGTCTTCCTGAATACAAAATGATTTATCTTGACTTCAGCTTCATAGATCTTTGTCCTAGGCAATACATTTTTACTGATCATTATACATTGTATTAAGAGCTTAAAATGTAAATTTACCTGATTGTTTTCCACCAACTGTTCTTTTTTCTTTTTAAGTTCAATGAGTTCTGCATTTTTTTCCTTGAAAATTAAAAATTGATAAGTATAAGAAAATAATATGAAACCAAACTAGAATTGGTGATCTACTGACCATGGATACCCCACCCTAATGACTGTTAACCCCCTCATCAATACCACTATACATTAACTATACTCAAAGTTTTCACTGAATGAAGCCCTCTAAAATGGAAAAAATTGAATTCTCTAACAATCAAGGGAAACTAACTCGACAAAGACAAATGGACCATACATGTGAATCTCCCACTAGGAGGCCAAAAAGGTTTCAGACTGCATTAAAGATGAACTGGGTCTGGAAAATAAAATAAACTGTCAATATTAACCCATTAATCTTGAAACAGGTGATCTCCACTGAGCATGCAAGATTTAAGCATTACAAGATACCTTCAGAAAAAAACTACGTCAATTAGACATCAAATATTTTACAAACTAATTGATGCTACTTCAATTTCAACAGCAATAAATGAAACAAAAGCCATCATTAACAACACTATTACAGTTTCAAATCTGAAAAAAAAAACATTAAGGTCTCTTTTGGTACCTAATTCTGATATTAGAACCACATACAATAATAAAAGTAATAAACCTTACTGGAATGTTTGGTTAAAATTCTTAATTATCTGTTAACTGATATTAAAATTATTAAATCAGCCATAATAGTTCAGATTTTCCTTTAACAATGCATTGAGAATTAGTTCCTTTATTACACCAGAAATGAATGATCAATTCTTACAACTGCAGAAACAAATTTCCAGTTACTTCAGTATCGACTGTCATGTGCTATTTGTTCCTTCATAATATTTGTTCCAAAGGATAAAGTATTATAGAATATTTGTTCCAAAGGAACGAATATTATATTATTTGTTCTTAACGGAATAAATGTTATATAACAATTGTTCCAAAAGGAAGAAATATTATGACAATGTTTACAATATTTGTTACAAAAGAACTTCTGTTATGCAGAACAAATATACGTTGACACGAAAATATGTACATTTTTCTCTTTTGATTTTGCTGACTGATATTGTCAGTATCTCCGTACTGACCTGATACAAGAAAATATCAGGCAATGACGTCACAAATAAGACATCATGATTCTAATGACATTGCCAATAAAAACAATAAAGGTAGTTTTGAAAGTCTCAACAGAAAATCTCACTAGTTTCACAGCTGGTCTTATCTGACTTGCTGCAATGAGGTGATATTTTCTGTCTCAACCTTCAAAACTACCATTATTCTATTTATATCTAACCTTACAGAGTTCTTCGGGAAACACATCATCATCTTTCCTGTTCTGGTTTCTGTTTTTATTTTAAGCCATAATAGTTCAGACAAAAATGTTTTTCAATAATACAACTAAAAATGTTTTTAGATCAGAATCTAGGAATTTCTTTATTATAGCTTTGTATATATATATACCTGAATGTTTTCCACTGATTTTGCAGGCAGTTCATAGGTCTCATAATTTTCTTCCTAAAAAAAATTGATGGGTGTTCCATGGAACACTTGTGTCGCCTGCACTACAGAAGAGCCATTTTTGGTCCAGTGAAGCTCTATAATATGCAAAATTATAATTTTACTTATAATGTGCATGTCTAGATTAGGAGAAAAACATATTCTGCAAATTTGGTTAAGAATATGAATTACAGTTTTAAGGACTTGCAGATTAACAATCTGATTTAACATATGANCTTAGTGGCTTGGCAAACCTCTAGAATCGGTAAAAAAAAATCTAAGTATAATGTGCATAACCAGACCTGATATACAACATATACTGAAAATTAGGTTGGAATCTGACAGACAGTTGTGAAGGAGTCGAAGATTAAAAAACCCCATTAATAAATGAGCTATTTTGGCTCTGTTAACCTCTTAAATCTGTAAAATCAAAATTTTAAATATCAGATGCGCAACTATATCAAGTAATCAATGTATTCTGAAAGGCTGGTTGGAATATGATTTACAGTTTGAAAGGACTTCCACATAAACAAACAGAATTTACAAATGAGCTATTCTGGCTCAGTGAACCTCTAAAACTGCAAAATCAAAATTTTAAGTATCAGATGCACAACTACATCAGGTGAACAACATATCCTGAAATTTTGGTTGGAATCTGACTTATAGTTGTAATGGAATTGAGGATTAACAAACCAGATTATCAAATGGGCAATTTTGGCTCTGTGAACCTCTAAAATCTGTAAAATCCAAATTCTATATATAAGGTGCACAACTACATCAAGTGAACAATCTATCCTGAAAGTTTTGTTGGAATCGGACTGGCAGTTTTGAAGGAGTTGCGGATTCAAACCAGACAGACTCACAAATGATCAATTTTGGCTCTGTGAACCTCTAAAATCTGTAAAATCAAAATTCTAAGTATCAGGTGCACAACTACACCCGGTCAACAACTTATTCTGAAAGTTTTGTTAGAATCTGACTAGCAATTTTGAAGGAGTTGCGGATTCAAAACCAACAGACTTACAAATGAGCAATTTTGGCTCTGTTTACCTCTAAAATCTGCAAAATCAAAATTCTAAGTATCAGGTGCACAACTACATTCAGTTAAACAACATATCCTGAAAGTTTGGTAGGAATCTGACATGTGGTTTTGAAGGAGTTGTGGATTCAAAAACTGTCGGGACGATGCAGGACGACGATGACGACGCAGGACGACGACGACGACGACGTAAGACTAAGGATAGTAATCCCTATGTGTTGACTCTGCTTACAGCAGGCGACACAAAAATATAAGAATGTTCAAATGAAAAGGAATGCTTTGTACACGTAACTTGTTATATAAAAAGTCCCTTAATATTAACATGTGCAGACCAAATATATTTGTCTGGACCACGCTGGACCTACTCCCTAACATTTTACTAAATATAATAATATATTCACAAACTAGAGGCTCAGAGACTGAGCCTGTATCCCTCACCTGACAAAATGCTTCTATGCCATGCATGACCAAAAAAGATGTATTTTACCAATGAGATCTAATGTTAAGCTATGTTCTCCATTGGCATTATTGTTTTTTGTCTGATCCTATTGAAATGAGTAATCTTTGCAAAGGACCTTCAATACATCATTCCAACACAGTTAAGTTAAATTTGCTTGAATAGTTTCAGAGAAGATAATGAAAAGTATGTTTTTCACATACCACGCTACAATGTTCAACTATCTTCTGCACTGGAGGCCATGTTTTTCGTCGGTTCAAAAAAAAATGAGCAAATTTTGTAAAGAACCTTCTGTACATCATTCCTGTAAAGTTTAGTCCAATTTGCTTCAGCCTTTTCAGAGCAGAAGATGAAAATGTGATTTTTCCCATAAGGTCCAATGTTAAACCTAAGTTCTGCGCTGGCAGCCATGTTTTTTATTGGATCAAAACAAAGTGAGCAATCTTTGTAAAGGACCTTCCATACATCATTCCTGTAAAGTTTGGTTGAATTTGCTTCAGTGGTTTCAGAGGAGTAGATGAAAATGTGATTTTCCCACAGGGTCCAATATTAAACCATGTTCCATGCTGGCGGCCATGTTTTTAGTCGGATCAGAACAAAATGAGCCATCTTTGTTAAGGACCTTAAGTACATCATTCCTGTAAAGTTTGGTTCAATTTGCTTCAGCCTTTCCAGAGCAGAAGATGAAAATGTGATTTTTTCCATAAGGTCCAATGTTAAACCTAGGTTCCACGCTGGCGGCCATGTTTTTCGTCGGATCGGAAAGAAATGAGGCAACACGGCCATGTTTTTCGTCGGATTGGAACGAAATGAGCCATCTTTGTTTAAGGACCTTAAGTACATCATTCCTGTAAAGTTTGGTTCAATTTGCTTCAGCCTTTCCAGAGCAGAAGATGAAAATGTGATTTTTCCCATAGGGTCCAATGTTAAACCTAAGTTCCCTGCTGGCGGCCATGTTTTTTATTGGATCGGAACGAAATGAGCAATCTTTGTAAAGGACCTTCCATACATCATTCCTGTAAAATTTGGTTGAATTTGCTTCAGTGGTTTCAGAGGAGAAGATGATTACGTGAAAAGTTTAACGGCCGGACGGATGACGGACGACGGACGCCAAGTGATGGCAATAGCTCACACTGACCCTTCGAGTCAGGTGAGCTAAAAATAAAATGATTGAAAGACTGCAAAACAGAAGCTAAGTCAAAGGTAAAAGATAACCATATGACAGACAGTAATGTACTATATCCAAGTCCAATCTGTACTTCACATTTAACTGACCTTACAATTGCAGTTTAAAACAAATTGCAGTTTTTGAGAAACTGATTTTTTCACTAAAATTTTTTATGGTTACTCCTCATGTCTAGAATTTTAAGAATAGAATACCTATTGTTTCATATGTTATTACATTATCAATAGATATATTCATTTTGAGCAAAAAATATTGATTGATCTGTATATTACATTTTTCCTGCCATATCTCATTAAAAATACTTGTGTGACTCTGATTTTAACTAAAATACTGACAAAATAGAGTAGGGTCCAACAAATCATAGTTTCAATATATTTGTAAATAGGAAGAAAATAGCACAATATACATGCATATTACCCCCAGATACAATTATCAGTCACTTTATAAACATACAAGTTGCTTATGAAATACATCTTCTCATAATCAAGCTTCAAACTAAATGATAAATCCTAAACAAGAAATCTTTGACAAAAATTTAATTAAATTTTTAAAGTCTTACTTTTAGATTTCAAGAAATTGTCTGTGACACACATGAAAATTGCTTACACAATTCATCTCGTCCTGTCAAAGCTTCAGACCAGAATTCAAAACTTTCTCTCGAACCTTCATCAAAATTTAGTTTATAGTGAAAATGGAAGTATAAACAAACAGTAAGTATTCATAAACATGATACCATAAAAACAACTCAACATTTCCAAGATTGAAAGAAAATATACAGGGAAGATCTTTTAATGAAAGGTTTATTATGGACGAATGGATAGACGATGGATGCCAAATGATTTCAAAAGCTCATACTCTCATAGCTAGGTGTGCTAATACTTGACATGGGCTACCCACTCAAGGTGAAACTTTGTGGAAATTGCAAAATAAATTACTGGTACCTTATGCTCTCTAAGTCTTTGTAACACTAACTGTTCCCCTGGATATGGCTCTGGAGAATCCTCTATTAATCCTTTCAAAGTTGAAATTTTTTGTCCATTTAAAATTTTTTTAAGTGCTTCCTTCCCAGCTTTGACACTTAATCCTGACAGGTCAGTATACTAATATATTGTTTGTGATGGCCTTTTGGTGTTGATTTTTTCAACCAATTCCCAACATTCTTGGGCCACCTGACCCTAACAAGTTTTCATAACTTCCTAGCTTTCGGCAAAAAATAGTCTTAATGTTAAACTAGAGCTGTTGGCAAAGCCAGACTAATACCCCCCGCAACTGCATCTGAGTACCAAGGCATGTCATTTTGAAATTTGACCTTTAGCCACATGGTAATTGGAAAGTAAATCTAACAGAAATAAAGCCTGTCAGGACTGAAATTATTCCAATCAGTTCATATCTGGTACATGTACTTCATTTAAAGGGTAATACATTAAATAATATATAATTCGGTGGATACAAACCTGATTTAACCAAGCTTTCGGCACAAAATGAGCAAGGATTTACTATCATTAAGGTCAAAGTCAAGGTCACAGTGACCCAAATTTGGTACGCCACACATCGTCTTCCCATGATGCATCCACACACCAAGTTTGATAATCCTAGGTGGTATGGTACAAAAGTTCTGCTCCAGACATGGTTTTACTATCATAAAGGTCAAAGGTCAAAGTCAAGGTAACAGTGACCTAAATTTGGTATGCGACACATCGCCTTCCCATGATGCATCCACACACCAAGTTTAACAAGAGCTGTCGCCGAATGGCAGCCAAAGATACCCCCCCCTAAATGAACCCTGAATCGATTAGGTAAGCGCAAAATTAAGTTGGTGTGGACACAATACAGATACCCCCCCCTATATGAACCCTGAATCGATTAGGTAAGCGCAAAATTAAGTTGATGTGGACACAGTACAAGTATGGACACAATACAAGTATGGACACAATGATATAATCTTCAAGAAAAAACTTTTCCCAAGGGTTCCAATGAATACACTCTGTCTAAATCAGACAAATATAAAATTCACCTTTTTCAGCCTATTTGACATTTTACACATCTACATATAGTGTTCTTCCTTTGTCTGAAGTTTCATCAAAATCCTTCAAGTGGATTAAGAGGAGTTGTGCATAAGAGGTAACCCATACATAGGGAATCAATGAAAACTCAAAGTCGAATTATCTCCCCTTCCTGGTTTCTGACAATAATTATATTCCTTCATGCACATCTCCATATAGTGTTCTTACTTTGTGTAAAGTTTCATTAAATTCCTAAGTGGTTTAAGAGGAGTTGCGCTTACGAGGTAACCCATACATGGGGAATCAACGAAAAGTCAAAGTCGAATTATCTCCCCTTCCTGGTTTTGGACAATAATTATATTTCTTCATGCACATCTCCATATAGTGTCCTTCCTTTGTGTAAAGTTTCATCAAAATCCTTCAAGTGGTTTAAGAGGAGTTGCGCTTACGAGGTAACCCATAAATAGGGAATCAACGAAAAGTCAAAGTCGGATTATCTCCCCTTCCTGGTTT
>MJUU01023057.1:29289-61700 GCA_002080025.1 Modiolus philippinarum
ATTTATTCACTTTTTTACCTTTTCGGGGCCATTTAGGGCTTACTATATGGTGTGAGGTTCCTCACTGTGTTGAAGACCATATGGTGACCCCTAGATATTTGTTTTGGGTCGTTTTAACCTGGATATGGGATGTTGTCTCCTTGACATTTACCCCATTTCCTTTCCTTTTCATATAAACTTAAATGTAAGTCTTTCAAGTGGAAAATATAGGTCAATGTAAGCTAATTTTGCCAGGATGCTGACCTACCATCAGAGATACATGCATATGCAAGGTTACTAATCCTACCATGTATAGTGACTGAGATCTGAACTCGGACGTAAACTTGAATGTAAGTCGTTCAAACAAAAAATATAGGTCAACGTGACCTAATTTTGCCTGGATGCTGACCTACCATCAGAGATGCATGCATATGCAAGGTTACATGATCCTACCATGTATAGTGACTGAGATCTGAACTCGAACATAAACTTGAATGTAAGTCGTTCACACGGAAAATATAGGTCAAAGTGACTTAATTTTGCCAGGATGCTGACCTACCATCAGTTGTAAGTCATTCAAGTGGAAAATATAAGTCAAAGTCACCTAATTTTGCCAGGATGCTGACCTACCATCAGAGATGCATGCATATGCAAGGTTACATGATCCTACCATGTATAGTGACCGAGATCTGAACTCGGACTTAAACATGAATGTAAGTAATTCAAGCAGAAAATATAGGTCAAAGTGACCTAATTTTGCCTGGATGCTGACCTACCATCAGAGATGCATGCATATGCAAGGTTACATGATCCTACCATGTACAGTGACATAGATCTGAACTCTAACATGAACTTGAATGTAAGTCGTTCACGCGGAAAATATAGGTCAAAGTGACCTAATTTTGCCAGGATGCTGACCTACCATCAGAGATGCATGCATATGCAAGGATACATGATCCTACCATGTATAGTGACTGAGATCTGAACTCAGACATAAACTTGAATGTAAGTCGTTCAAGCTGAAAATATAGGTAAAAGTGACCTAATTTTGCCTGGATGCTGACCTACCATGTATAGTGACTGAGATCTGAACTCGAACATAAACTTGAATGTAAGTCGTTCAAGCGGAAAATATAGGTCAAAGTGACCTAATTTTGCCAGGATGCTGACCTACCATCAGAGATGCATGCATATGCAAGGTTACATGATCCTACCATGTATAGTGATTGAGATCTTAACTCGGACTTAAACATGAATGTAAGTAATTCAAGCAGAAAATATAGGTCAAAGTGACCTAATTTTGCCTGGATGCTGACCTACCATCAGAGATGCATGCATATGCAAGGTTGCATGATCCTACCATGTACAGTGACATAGATCTGAACTCGAACATGAACTTGAATGTAAGTCGTTCACGCGGAAAATATAGGTCAAAGTGACCTAATTTTGCCAGGATGCTGACCTACCATCAGAGATGCATGCATGTGCAAGGATACATGATCCTACCATGTATAGTGACTGAGATCTGAACTCGGACGTAAACTTGAATGTAAGTCATTCAAGTGGAAAATATAAGTCAAAGTCACCTAATTTTACCAGGATGCTGACCATCAGAGATGCATGCATATGCAAGGTTACATGATCCTACCATGTATAGTGACTGAGATCTGAACTTGGACATAAACTTGAAAGAAAGTCGTTAAAGCGGAAAATATAAGTCAAAGAGACCTGATTTTCTTGGAGGCTGTAAGATACCCCAAGATGCATCTATATACAAAGTTTGATGATCTTACCCTCCATAGTTACGAAGATATATACCTAAATGCGGACGCGGAGACGCGGATGTAGACGTGGACGCCGGGGGTACTCCAATAGTCCTCCTCAACTTCGTTGAGGCGAACTAAAAATGGTTAATAGAAATCAGTATAACTGTCACTTAGTAAATATCATGAATCAAAGATCAATAAATTAATGAATGCTAGTTACTGGGAATTAAGCCCATCAGAAGTTTCATTTTCCAGTTTATATGAACAATTGCTCATTGTCAAATGTGCCTTGATGATTATGACAAGATGAACAGGTACAGCCAGTGCACATAATTATTTGCCACCTACCATTTTTTTACTATATATTTCAAATCAATTCACATTTTTTTTTCAAAATTACATGTATTACTAAACAATAAATGAACCAACTTTCTTGAAAAAAAAGCCCAACAGACTCATATTTATCTCCAGTTTATTTGTTATTTTTGGGTGTTTTAACTCTGACAATGGATATCTTCAGAATATTAGTAAGTAGAACACAAAAGAAAATTTTAGTGAGTGACTTTTCTATACATTTCAATGAAATATTTGACGTCAAAATATGACGATTTATATTGATATGTCCAAATAAATAAATAAACTTTAAGTATTTCTGCATCAAGGTGTTTTTATTTCATGAAAATCAGTTAAGACAGGATTCATAAAGACCCCTACTATAATTTTCCAAAGAGAGCAGAGTCACTGGAACTTGTTTAGTAGACTAAATGTCCTTCCCCTACCCATTTCTCCCCTTTTCCAGTGACAATCAAATCTTGTTGCCCCAGTTATTTCTTCCACCTTTGTTCCTTTCTTCTTTTCAGAATATTTATTGAATTGATCAAATTGTTCTCATCATGATAAAGCTGAAATATTGCTCTTTGGACGTAAAACCCTAACTAATCGATCAATCAATCTCCCTGAAACACATTTTACTTTTCCTACAAAATATAAAAGAATGAATATACATACCTCTTCTTAAAAAACTCCTCCTCAGGATATTTTTCTGCCAACTTCTTAAAAACCCCTAATGTATGGTTTCCGTCTATACATTTAATTGACATATCTTCCTGTTCAATCTTTCTAACTAATTCTTCTTTTGAGTCGGATTCATCTGTGGTTACTAAGCCAACAGCTGGAGGGAACTTGATAAGTTTTTTGTTGGAATAGTTGCATCTGTCAATGCCACTAACTCCGCCATGTGTTTGCTGTTTATTTCTCTAACAGCATGGTGCTCTTCAGCAAATAGTAAATTTGAAATCTTCACTTTGAAGCAACCAAGATACTTATTTTTGGCCTCAAACAATATCTTAATTGTTGGTATATCACTCTGAAAAAAATGTAAACAGTTAAAACACAGACAGAATCATAAGCAATGAGGGGAAATGGAATACATGAACATGAGACTAGTCGTAAAACCAGGCAATGGAACAAAGCTTTAATGTATAAATGAACTGAATGAAGTTGACAATTAACTGCTTTATGCAACTAAAACTCATGTATCACATGTATCAACTCAATCAGAACCATCAATCATGTTATTGTCAATAATATTTTATAGAAAAACACTTGTAATTTTAGATAATATTTATATCTATCGATTCACCTTGTCATCAGTAACTACATTATGAGTGAGATCTCCACTGTGCAAGTAGGAGTGGAGGAGCCATCACTAAAGGCTCCTTCCATGCCACATTTTATTTTTTGCATTTATTGTTCAATTTAATGATAAACAAGTATTTGATTGAATTTTCGAAAGATAAAGTAGAATCATCTAAATGTTATTATTCTTTAAGGTATTTATAACCAAATTAATAACTAGTTTTCATTGGCTAAAACTGCCACATGTGACTGTGAACAAAACATCGTGTTTCCTGCTGAACATTGGGTTCAAATATCATAATCCCCTCATTCAAAATTTTCCAGATTTTACAAGGAGTTATCATATAACTATTAGTGAATGAACTTGAGCAATAGTAAAGAGGTGTTCAGAGTTAAGAAACAACTCACTTTCGCCTAGCTAGCTAGATGACAGTAAGATTGAGTATTAGCTAAATATTAAAATCTCAAAGTACAGTTGTTATTTCAGTGATTTGGACATATTAACGCTTTTCTCATCTCACATATCATTCTTCTGTCCTGACGTTGCACACTGCTGGCTTCATTATCAGTTTTTACTTAGTTAATTTTGGTTGTCATGTCAATTTAAAACTAGAGGCTCAGAAACTGAGCCTGAATCATCTGGGAATGGAATCGGTATGTACTACTCAAGACGTAACTGCATGTCAATTTAATATTTTGACAAATGTAAAGTGGCTAGGACTACTGGTACAGACTGTACAAACTGCTTAAGAAACTAGAAGTGGGAGCAGTCCCAAATGACAGCTAAACCCCTCGCCCACTGTCAAGAAATAATAACCCTAATATAATCTAAATATGTATGAATGTCTAAGGTACATTCACTGAAAATTGAGTTCATTGATGTGTAACATGTAGCATCTCAGGTATAAATATTTATGGAAACTTTAACCCAAGTCAGTCCAGCGTAAAATGTAGGTCATCTGAAGCTGCTTCACTCTCCATGATGCATCTACTTCTGAAGATAACTGATGTGACTTATGTAGTATCTCAAGACATAACCCTTACGGCAAACTTTAACCGGATCATTGAAGCATAACATGTAGGTCAGAGTGATCCAACTATCATCTGAAGCAGCATCACTCTCCAAGAAGCATCCAATGACCAAAGATGATTGATGTGCCACATGTAAGATCTAAGATGTGAACCTTTTCGCAAACTTTAACCGAGGTCATTGAAGCATAAAATGTAGGTCAGAGTGACCCAATTATCATCTGAAGCAGCATCACTCTCCAAGACACATCCACTGACCAAAGATGATTGATGTGCCACATGTATTTCCTCAGATATGAACCTTAACACAAACTTTACCCGAGGTCATTGAAGCATAAACTGTAGGTCAGAAAGACCCAATTATCATCTGAAGCAGCATCACTCTCCAAGAGGCATCCAATGCCCAAAGATGATCGATGTACCACATGTAGTTCCTCAGATATGAACCTTACCGCAAACTTAAACAGAGGTCACTGAGACACAAAATGTAGGTCAGAGTGACCAAATTATCTTCTGAAGCAGCATCACTCTCCAAGATGCATCCACTGACCAAAGATGATTGATGTGCCACATGTAGTTCCTCAGATATGAACCTTAACGCAAACTTTAACCAAGGTCATTGAAGCAAAAAATGTAGGTCAGAGTGAACCAATTATCATCTGAAGAAGCATCACTCTCCAAGAGGCATCCACTGACCAAAGATCATTGATGCGCCACATGTAGTTCCTCAGATATGAACCTTAACGCAAACATTGAAGCATAAAATGTAGGTCAGAGTGACCCAATTATCATCTGAAGCAGCATCACTCTCCAAGACACATCCACTGACCAAAGATCATTGATGTGCCACATGCAGTTCCTCATATTTTAACCTTAACGCAAACTTTAACCTGAGGTGGGACGAACGAATGGACACTTGGACAGACGGACGACGGACGTCGGACGCCAAGTGATGGCAATAGCTCACACTGATCCTTTGGGTCAGGTGAGCTAAAAATGTAATGGAACAAATGACCAGAACTGTACTGAAACAATCCTAAAAGTATTGTAGAACACTTACATTACAGTTCTAGATATGTTCTACAACAGTTCTGATGATTTGTTCTAGAACAATTCTAGTATTATCATTTGTTCTAGAATGATAATACTGGAACTGTTCTAGAACCAATCATCAGAATTATTGTAGAACAATTGTCTAACAATTTGTCTCATTTAACGTTCAAGAACTGTAATGTAAATGTTCTAGAATACTGTTAGGATGGTTCTAGTACAGTTCTTGGACTTTGTGATAGAACAATTCTATAAGTTTTCCGGAACAGTTCTAAACTGTTTCACAGGGGCGAGGAGAAGATAAAAATTGTGATTTTTCCCATAGGGTCCAAGTTAAACCTAAGTTCCGCACCATGTTTTTTATCGGATTGGAACGAAATGAGCAATTTTGTAAAGGACCTTTAGTAAATTATTCCTGTAAAGTTTGGTTGAATTTGCTTCCACTGATTCAGAGGAGAAGATGAATATGTGATTTTCCCATATGGTCCAATTTTAAACCTAAGTTCCGCACTGGCGGCCATGTTTTTTATCGGATCGACATGAAATGAGCAATCTTTGTAAAGGACCTTAAGTACATCATTCCTGTAAAGTTTGGTTGAATTTGCTTCTGTGGTTTCAGGGAAGAAGATAAAAATCTAATTTTCCCATAGGGTCCAAAGTTAAACTAAGTTCCGTGCTGGCGGCCATGTTTTTTATCGGATCGGAACAAAATGAGTATTCTTTGTCAAGGACCTTTAGTACATCATTCCTGAAAAGTTTGGTTGAATTTGCTTCAGTGGTTTCAGAGGAGAAGATGAAAATGTGATGTTCCCTTGGGACCAATGTTAAACTAAGTTCCGCACTGGCAGCCATGTTTTTTATAGGATCGAAACAAAATGAGAATTCTTTGTCAATGTTAAACCTAAGTTCCGCACTGGAGGCCATGTTTTTTATTGGATCGGAACGAAATGAGCAATCTTTGTAAAGGACCTTAAGTACATCATTCCTGTAAAGTTTGGTTGAATTTGCTTCAGTGGTTTCAGAGGAGAAGAAGAAAATGTGAAAAGTTAACAGACGACGGACGGACAGACGGACGACGGATGGATGACGGACACCAAGTGATGGCAATAGCTCACACTGATACTTCCGGTCAGGTGAGCTAAAAAGTGTGTCTCTCAAACAGTTTGACTTCACAATATCTATACTTAAAATATTTTCTTGGAAAAAGAAAGATAATTGCAGGAGAAATCAACGAAAGTCAAAGTCAAATTATCACCCCTTCCTGATTTCAAACAATAATTATATTCCTTCAAGCACATCTTCATATAGTGTTCTTCCTTTGTGTAAAGTTTCATCAAAATCCTTCCAGTGGTTTAAGAGGAGTTGCACTTACGAGGTAACCCATACAATTTTGGGAATCAACAAGAAGTCAAAGTCATATTATCTAACCTTCCTGGTTTCAGACCACCTATGAAAAAAACAGCAAAAGGGCCATAAGAGCTATAGTTCCGCTGCTTCATCTAAGCAGAAAGAGGATTAAGTAAGTAGATCACAGTGAAATTCAAACTTGACCTGTATTCACAAATAGTTCCTCTGTCCAAAAAATATAACATATCATAACAAGAAATGGATGTCCATATGACATCAAACTGAGTTTTCCTTCACTATTTGAATGGAGAAATAGGTACTTGTGTGAAAAGCTGTTTAACTTATACCTCCTCTCATTATGTGCAGTGTATGCCATAACTCTTAAAAATCACTGAAAAGGTATACTTTACTTAAAAGTCAAATAAAATATGGTGAAAACACCTAAAAATTTCCAAGTTCAAAGAGGCATAACTCCTGGAAAAATGGCACAATGAACAATCACATCTACATATGATGATAAATCCCCACAATATGCATATTTCCAAGTACAAAGGGCATAACTCCTGGAAAAATTGTAGGATGAAAAATCCTCGACAATATGCACATCTACATATGATGTCCTTGCTACATACAAAGTTTATAAAATTCTGTTGAACTGTTACAGAGGAGTTGTGCTTACAAGCATATGGTAAAATAAAAGAAAATGTGTCCATGGGACATGGATGCCTCCCCATACAGATATCGGCAAACAGGAAGTAGATGAGTGACAGAGCTGAAAAGGAGAGACATGGTACAACTCATCATAACAAAGCTTCAGACCAAATGTCAAATCATTACTGCATACACAAGCTGAGAAATCCTTGATGAAAAATTTAAATATATGGCTATAATGGGAAAAAATCAAAGTTGTCATCATACAGGAAGTAGATGAGTTACGGACTTGAAAAGGGGAAGCACGGTACAACTCATCATACTCAAGCTTAGGACCAAATATCAAACACAAGCCGAGAAATCCTTGATGAAAAATTTCATTATATGGCTATAAAGGGAAAAAATCAAAGTTGTCGTCAAACAGGAAGTAGATGAGTTACGGACTTGAAAGGGGAAGACAAGGTACAACTCATCATAATAAAGCTTCAGACCAAATATCAAATCATTACTGCATACACAAGTTGAGAAATCCTTGATGAAAAATTTCAATATATGGCTATAATGGGAAAAAATCAAAGTTGTCGTCAAACAGGAAGTAGATGAGTTTTGGCCTTGAAAAGGGAAGACACAGTACAACTCATCATACTAAAGCTTCGGACAAAATATCAAATCATTACTGCATACACAAGCTGAGAAATCCTTGACGAAAATTTCAATATATGGCTATAATGGGAAAAAATCAAAGTTGTCGTCAAACAGGAAGTAGATGAGTGACAGACCTGAAAAGGGGAGATCCAGTACAACTCATCATACCAAAGCTTCAGACCAAATATCAAATCATTACTGCATACACAAGCTGAGAAATCCTTGACAAAAATTTTTGGACGTACGGAAGGATTTCTTGACGAAAATTTTTGGACATAAGTACGGACAGTAGGACGGACGTACGGACAAGGGTGTGGGGGCATGAAAAAAACTATAAATTTCTAAGTTCAAAGGGGCATAACTCCAGGAAAAATTGTAGGATGAAAATCCCCGACAATATGCACATCTACATATGATGTCCTTGCTACATACAAAGTTTAATGAAATTCTGTTGAACGGCTACAGAGGAGTTGCGCTTACAAGATCTGGCAGCCCCCCCCCCAACCCCCCGTCCCCCCCAACCGCCACCCATCACCATTTCAATAACCGTATTTCCCAACAGGAAAACCCGATTAAAAAGAAACTCAACTTATCATCTGGAAACCATAAACATAGGTAATCAACGATTACAAAGTTCGCCTCGTTGTGGCACTTTGTCGCAGCAACCTAATTTTGCCTGGATGCCAACATACTATCAAAATTGCATGCATAAGCAAGGTTACCTGAACCAACAATGTACAGTTACTGAGCCATGAACTTGGATGTATACATTAATGTAAGTCATCCATGAGTAAAATGTAGGTTTAAGTGACCTAATTTTGTCTAGATGCTGAGCTACCATCACAGATGCATGCACATGCACAGGCAAGATGATCCTACCATGTACAGTACATGAGATCTGATCCCTGACATGAACTTGAATGTAAGTCACTCAAGCAAAAAATGGAGGTCAAAAAGACCCAACTTTGCCTGGATGCTGACCTACCATCAGAGATGCATGCACATGCACATGCAAGGTTAGATGATCATACCATGTACAGTGACCGAGATTTCAACTCTGACGTAAACTTGAATGAAGTCACTCAAGCGGAAAATATAGGTCAAAGTGACCTAATTTTGCCTGGATGCTGACCTACTATCAGAAATGCATGCACATGCAAGGTTAGATGATCCTACCATGTACAGTGACTGAGATATCAACTCGGACATAAACTTGAACGTAAGTCACTCAAGCGGAAAATATAGGTCAAAGTGACCTTATTTTGCCTGGATGCTGACCTACCATCAGAGTGCATGCACATGCAAGGTTAGATGATCCTACCATGTACAGTAACTGAGATATCAACTTGGACATAAACTTGAATGTAAGTCACTCAAGCGGAAAATAAAGGTCAAAGTCACCTAATTTTGCCTGGATGCTGACCTACCATCAGAGATGCATGCACATGCAAGTTTAGATGATCCTACAATGTACAGTGACTGAGATCTGAACTCGGACATAAACTTGAATGTAAGTCAATCAAGCGGAAAATATAGGTCAAAGTGACCTGGATGCTGACCTACCATCAGAGATGCATGCACATGCAAGATTAGATGATCCTACCATGTACAGTGACTGAGATATCAACTCGGACATAAACTTGAATGTAAGTCACTCAAGCGGAAAATATAGGTCAAAGTGACCTAATTTTGCCTGGATGCTGACCTACCATCAGAGATGCATGCACATGCAAGGTTAGATGATTCTACCATGTACAGTGACTGAGATCTGAACTCGGACGTAAACTTAAATGTGACTGAGATCTGAAGTCGGACGTAAACTTGAATGTAAGTCACTCAAGCGGAAAATATAGATCAAAGTGACCTTATTTTGCCTGGATGCTGACCTACCACCAGAGATGCATGCACATGCACAGTTAGATTATTGTACTATGTATAGTAACCGAGATATGAACTAAAATGTAAATTTGAATGCAAGCCACTCAAGCGGGAAATATAGGTCAGAGAGACCTTATTTTCTTGGAGTCTGTGAGTTAACCCAAGATGCACCTGCATGCAAAGTTTGATGACCCTACACTACATAGTTACTAAGATATATACCCAAATGCGAACGCAGACGCGAACACGGACGTGGACGAGGACGCCGAGGGTACTCCAATAGTACCCCTCAACTTCGTTGAGGCGAACTAAAAATACAGATTTTGCATAATTCAAGGGCAAGAACTCTGAACCCAAAGTCTGATCATGGTGAAAATCAAACTCAACCAAAAATATTAAAACTTTCTTTCAGAGCAAACTCAATTTATCATCTTTACACCAAAACTTTTACAGATTTTGTGTTATTAAAGGGCAATAACTCCAGAATGCAAATATGATCACAGTTAAATTCGTGCTTGACCTGTATTGTATAATAAGAAACATAATTCCAAAATATTAAAACTTTCCCTCAAAGCAAACTGAAGTTATCATCCGGAAACCAAAAAATTTACAGATTTTGCCTAATTCAGGGGCAATAATTCTGGAACCCCAAATCCGATCACGGTCATTAATTTATATTTTTTCAATCACAATGCTATGAATAGTCTTATAAACCTGCAATATATTAACAACTTGGTTGTTTTGGCAATTCATCAATTTCATTAAATACTATCAAAACGTATATGTTGCTTTCTTTTTATAAATTATTACTCTAATTTTCAGTTAGTGACATAAAGATAAAGAAAAGAAAACAATTGGAATGCAGTTTCATTGTTTACCGTATCTATGTTTTTCCTTTGTTTGTAGAGAGGAATCTTATCCACTCACAGTGACATTTACGAAATTTCTATATCCAAAGAATAGCATATTAATTTGATGAAAGTCAAAATTATCCCAGCTGTACTTACTTTAAAGTTTGCCAGTTTGCAAAAGTAAATGTGTGCTCTTCCCACGAGCGAGATCCCAATTAGGAGCCAGATCTTGGGTAAAGTGTCAAGACAGATTATGCTTGCATGTATAATTTGTATTTAGTGCTTTTCCGAAGAATGGCACCCGCCATTATATAGGACTTAAAGTATTGATTTGTCTGATTGGAATCATAATGTGGGGCAGACTAGGTGATATGTTGGTCTTTGGATGAACAATATTTCATTTGTTAATACATTTAAAGGTTTGTTCTGCATAATTGCATGGTGTAGTACAAAGTATAACTCCATATTTATCAATCCCATACTTTAATTCTTTCCCAATGAGGCAGAAATATTAATTACTTGGTGTAAAACAACAAATCATCCATCACAGGATAAAAGAAAAAAAACAACAAATTATTCACCAACAGATTTGGTCATTAAATAATTCGTAAAGGTTCCGCGGAACCTGGTGTCTCGCCTGCTCACTCCACTGTCATTCTAATTTTGCCTATATTACGATGTGGTTCCTAAGAAGAATTCCAAGAAACAATGGGTCTTTGACAGTTTCAGGAAATTTAATAAAATTGAAATACAAAATTTATGAAATCTAACCATTGAACCATTGAAAATATTGTTTTTTTTTCCCTAAAATTCATCAAAACACATGGTTGCTAACAAGAATTCCCAAAAATTGCTGGTCTTTGAGAGTTTCAGGAAATTTACCAAAATTGGAACCATATTTTTCAATTTTTTAGTTTTCAGAATTATGTCTTGNTAATAATAAGAAACGGACCAAAAACAATAAGTCTCCTCAAACTTCGTTTGGGAGACTTAATAATAATAAGAAACGGAGTAAACACAATATGTCTCCCAAACTTCGTTTGGGGGACATAAATATTTGATTGTATGCAAAATTTTAAAAAATTGTTAGTCTTGGACATTTTCAGGAAATTTACCAAAGTTGGAACTGGAATAAAATTCACAAAAGTTTATTGTGTATCTATGGACTATATGCAATAATTCTACATCAAAATTAAAGTCCTTATTCTCAATTGCTGATATATGGACCTAAATAGAAAATTTAGCCAAATTCATAGAAGCGGAAATATAGGTCAAGGTGACATAATTCTGGTATGGATGTTGGTTACTACTAAAGATGTAACCACTTACCAATAATCATCAGTCTATGGCATGTAGGTGCTGAGATATGGTGCAAACAAAAAAAAATATCATATAAAAAGACTAAGTCCAACTAATGGAAAAATACGGAAAATTGGAATTATTTTTGTCAAAAAATTACCTTGTGATACAATAAGGAAGTTGTACTGAATATTGTGCCAAAATTTCATTGCTATTGAATATGATTTGAGAGAGTAATTGAAGTTAAAAAAAAGTTTAACATTTGGGTTAACCAAATTATTTTTTCAACTGTTTAGAAAGCAATTCATAACTCCAAAACAAAAGATGTATATTTCAACTCCCTTTTATAAGATAAGTATCCCATGNGATACAATAAGGAAGTTGTACTGAATATTGTGCCAAAATTTCATTGCTATTGAATATGATTTGAGAGAGTAATTGAAGTTAAAAAAAAGTTTAACATTTGGGTTAACCAAATGTTAACAACGCCGACACAGTCACCAACACTGACGCCGACGATGACAGAATCTATGGTGGCTATGTCTCACTTTCGCAACATTCGTCGCAGGCAAGACAAAAAAGAAGGTTGAAATCCGTTTTTGACATTTCTTTGCCTTAATTCTGCAGAAAAATTTAAAAGTTTAAATAGAAAGGTGTAGGGGGTACAAACCCCTGGAATCCTTCCTCCTAATTCACCAATGAAATTATTTTTTCAACTGTTTAGAAAGCAATTCATAACTCCAAAACAAAAGATGTATATTTCAACTCCCTTTTATAAGATAAGTATCCCATGTAAACGCTGCATTTGTAGATATATCGAAAAAAGTGAATGTTCAGGTGTGAAATTAGCATTTATATCTTATGTCTTTGTAAAAGTGGCCACCAAAAATCAGGTTTTCAATGTCAATTATCTTTCTTAAAGTTTATAGACAGTAATTTTCATGTCCATGAGATTTTGTTGTAAGTCGGCACAATTGAAGAACCAATCCTACTTACCTGAAATCTGTAATAAAAAGTATGGGTTAACATGCTTGCTTTTTCTAGAATTGAGATCAAAGTTTGCTATTTTTTTAGCCATTTTTCACCTTAATTTACATGGAATGCACAGGGAAAATATGAAAAGGCAATTTTTAGCTTAATAGAAATGAGAATTTGATGTATTTTTGTGAACAGATAGTTTATGATGTAATTCATTGGTTACAATGAAAAAATGTATATGTCACCATGCTTTTAACGAAGATATTTTACAAAGTTTCTGGATTAAAAATAAATTGCAGGAAAAAGGTGTTAATTCTGACAAAGTAAGCAATGTATGAGGTTTCACATCTGTTATTCAATTATGATGTCACAAAGGAAAAGCCGTCAAATTACTGTTCTGGCCTAAAACAAACCTACCCCTTATCCAACTCTTTATTTTTTTAATGCATGACTGAATTGCGCAGTGCAACAGTTTCTATCTACCTTAAGTGATTCATGACCTCACTAAAAGGTTGTTATTATATAGATAGTGGTGATTTATCGAGTTTTCTCTGTTAAATAAATGTCATATTGTCACCGGTGAAAATAAAGGATTTCTAGTCACTGGATGACGTCTTAATGAAGTGACGTCACAATGTCTCTTCAATGTCGTCGTCAAGTAAACAACTGGCCTATTGACATGAAAAAAATAATCGGCATCTAAAATCTCTGTTTTTGAGTAGAAAATCTATATAATAACAAGAGTTGTCAGAAGACAACATAGTTCGCCGGGGATTCCAGTAACCTCAATGCACAATAAATTTGAAAGTAATAGAAAGCTTTCTTTACAAGAAAGTCAAATATATCAAATATAAACACCCTATCATTAAACAACTTAATTCAGGGATTTTTCAGGGTATTTTGGGAAATGAAATTTTAATCCAATTTGGGAATTTTTTTATCGACAAAAGATGAATTTTGGGAAATTGTAATATGAATCTTTATAACTGATGTTAATTTAGATAAATTCATTTATTTTATTTGATTTTGCAAAATTTCATATTTTTATATATTGCAATTATATTAAAAACTTATGATAACACCAGAAACATAATATATTGATGGAAACCAGGCAGGCAGTTAGAAACAACCATGAATTCATGTTAAAGTTGTTGCCTTCAGTTGCACAATTCTTTAATGAGTAAATGTGCATTGACAATTTTAAGGTGCCTGCAGAAGAAAGAGGATACAAAATCCGGAAAGTTTTTTCTCCGATCTGGTTCCGAATTTTATACAACCCGGAAGTTCGCCATTTGCAATTTTGTTGACAAACCATAGGATTGTTTTCACTTAATTTTGACCATTCTATCGTGAATATTTACACAAAACACAAGCGGTATTCCAATTTCATGCATCCTTGAAATGTTTTTCTGTAAATAAAGTGTGGGTACTTGTCAGAAAGTTTAAAAACAGGATCGTTTATAAGATTGGTTTTGTTATTATGACGATAAATAGATACAGAAATAATTTGATTTCATCATCCTTATAACCAAGTTTAGTGAACCCAGTAACTATTTGAAAATTGGGAATTTATTTACTACAAATTGGGAAAAAAGTAAGGAAATTGCCATTGGGAATGGGGCCGATATTCGGCCCCTGAGAGATGGGTGAAAAATCCCTGTAATTCTAGAAGCAAAGTTAAAAGTTTTTAAAAAATTGCCTTCAGGGCAAGGTCAAGGTTAAAATGTCTACAAATATGGTATCATTAGAAAGCTCTCATCAAAAGAACGTCACATATCAAATATGAACTCCCTACCACTAAACAACTTAATTCTAGAAGCAAAGTTAAAAGTTTTTAAAAAATTGCCCTCAGGGCATGGTCAAGGTCAAAATGTCTAAAAAAATGGTACCTTTAGAAAGCTCTCCTCATAAGGAAGTTACATACCAAATATGAACTCCCTACCACTAAAAGCCTACCTTCTAGAGGCAAGGTTAAAGTTTTTTAAAAATTGCCCTAAGGGTAAGGTCAAGGTCAAAATGTCTACAAGTATGGTACCAAAAGAAAGCTCTCATCACAAGGATGCCACATACCAAATATCAACATCCTAATTCTTCAGGTCTCCATTCCACAAGCCAGGTTAAAGTTTTGCAAAAAGCATAACTAATCGGCCGTCTTGAATATCAATAAAAATGTCACTTGTGCCGATCAACGCAGTGGATTTAACTCGTTGCAAAACAAGTTCTGCAACTCGTTAAATCTTTCTGCGTTGTTTGCCACTCGTGACATTTTTATTGATATTCACGCCGGTCAATTAGTTATGCTATAAATATTCTGATGCAAGTCATTTAGATCTACTAGTGTGCAAATTTATTTGGGAAAGTAAGTCATTTAATAACGTCTAACCTTAAATAATCTAACTATTATACAAATATATTGGGTGCTGGCCCGAATAACCTATTTTATATGGTGCATATGATTGTTTACAGCCATTTTTACTATTCTTTTCTTGAAATGTGATTCCATTTTGTGAAGTAATTATTTTAAACACAACTTAATGCATATATCCTTTTTAATTTATGAAAACATGTACTTAGTTATAATAACAAGAGTGGACCCTAATAGATGTCTCGCCCATCCCTGCTTTTCGCTAAAACAGTCATGTACTACTAAAGGGCAACCTACAAGCCAAATATTTTTATTGTACCACTTACAGTAATTAAAAACTATTCTAATCAGAAGCACTTAAGGGGATACGATACAGTAAATATCCTGAACTGATTTTTTCGTGAAATTTTGAAATTAAGTCAATTTGAATATGCTCTTTCCAAATCTGCAAAGAAAAATATACCTTCATGATTTCGTTTTCCAGATAATTGCGATTCAAAATTGCCCATTTTCCAAATTATTGCGTAAAAATTGTATTTTTACAACAATGTGTAAAATGTCATAACTTTTGAATGAATTAAGCTAATTGCTTCCGTTTTTTTGCTACAGTTTCCTGAGATATTTCTAAAGAAGGCAAGTATACATTTTAAAACAAAATTTCAATATTTGTGGTTCGAAATTGACATTCATGTTCATATTTATAGAATAAACATTCATTTCTCGTAAGTAAAATTTCACATAGAAAAAAATTGTGAACTGATTTTTTTCTTCATAATTCCCAGAGATATCCGTGAAACATCACTCTTCTAAAATTCGCTTTGAAAAATGGGGGTCCATGAGCTTATTTTAAAGCTACATCGAGAAAACTGTCATTTTTTATCACTACAAATGAACATTCCCGGTTTTGGCGCGAAATGACCTTACATTACATTTGCTTGGAAAAACGTCGTAAAGTTATGTTTTCTCGCACATATTAGACCGTGTTCACATTAGAACTATATGCGATCGATCCAAATTAAGATCGATTCTTTTAAAGCCTGTTTATGTTCACATTTAAAACATATGAATCGATTGCGATCGATCCTAATCAGGTTTTGCGTTCTCATTAGAACTGATTGCGATTGATCGCATACTTCTTCAAAGCACTTGAATCGATCGCAATCGATCTTTACTGTTCACACTATAGCCGTAATTGTCTCTATTTGAATCCATCTTTTTTTAGACCACCTCTTTTTATCGGACCAAATAAGATAGATCGCAATCGATCTTTTTTTAGTATGAACAGCTAAAACCGATTGGAATCGATCGCGATCGATTCAAATACTGTAAGCATGAACAGGGTCTAAGGTGTTGCGAAAAAGAACAGAATTTAATTTGATTACACAGAAAATAAAAGACATCAAACAGATCAGAGAATTGATCCTGTGATTAATGATTACTTGCGTCTAAAGACATGCACAAAGATCAGTCGAATACCTACTAGACCCTTCTAGTGACTTTGCGATTATTTCACTTCTGCCGCTGTTCAAGTATATAGATCAATATACAGTGACCGATTCCCTGGTTTCACTTATCGACCTTTAATGTTGGTTTAATTTAAGGGGCTGGGTAGGAAGGTTTTGATCCTGATTTCCGGAGAAAGAAAATGTACGATTCCCTCAGTCATCCCGAAAAATGAAATTGACCGAATCCCATTCCTGATAAGTGTTTTTCCCAAATCCTCTGTTAAATAAATGACCTTCCCTGTTGTCCCGAAAAAAACATACCGACCCTCATTTAAAGTTAAATAATTATCATGCATGTGTATCGTGATTATGCCTCTTCAATATCATACCCTCGCCTATTATTTATTGATAATACATTGTCATTGTCATCCATTTGGTAATAAAATATGCTTAAAATAAATAAAGCATTTTGTATTTAACCCGTGAAAATATTGTGATATAAAAAAGTCTTTTTCAGGGGTTTTTTAATTTAATTTTCTAGGCATCCCCTGAAAATTCAAATCGTAAAATGCCGTGAAATTGCCCCGAAAAATTGATTCTTTTGTAAACGATGCCATAAGATTTTTGCTATCAGGTTTCAATTTTAGAAACATGTCAGTCTTCAGCTGCTACGTTCCCTATTTCGTTATGAGCAATTCATATAAGCACATTGATTTTATCATAGATTTATTAAACATGCTTTCATAGACAGTAACCTGTCCGCAATTCGCAAAGTCCGGTGATTTATGACGTTGCGCCCTTATCTGTGACGTCGCAAAAACAACATTCCAGATCCGGCGATGTTATTATCTGCCCTTGGTACTGTATCGTATCCCCTTAACTTTGTTCACTAGACCCTGAAATTGAGGTCAAGGTCAAAAGCCAAAAGGCAGATTGACATGTACTAACCAAGACCAAGATATATACCAAATATCATTGACCTATGGCTTGTAGTTATTGAGAAACAGACTTAAGCAAAAAAACTTAACCTGGGCACTGGACCGCAAAATATAGGTCAAGGTCACATGATTTTGTGTCTGCTAGATAGGGTTTGTTGTAAGCCACCTATGGACCCAATATATGGATCCTGCATTAAAGGGTTCTATGAAATAACTTGGGGTTATGCTGTCGCCGCCGTTGCTGTCATACTTTGCACGCCTATGTCTCGCTTTCCGCGACTTTCGTCGCGGGCGAGACAAAAATAGATCCTTTAAATGGTATTCTACTCTTATATTGACAAGTTGTAAAAGCAAAAATCATGGCACATCTATTTTTGATATTTGTACTACTTAATCAAGATTACCTCTTCAAATGGGATAGGCTGGCTTAAACTTGAAGATAAATTATCATGGTTTGTTGCATTGTGGCACATGAAGATAAATTTTCTGTTTTCTTTTTCTAAGTGGAATGTTATGCAGACAACTTTAAAACCATGCACCCGTTAAAACGGTTTTTTCTGCAAATAAAAAAATCAATTAAACTTATTACTAACTTCTTGCAATTTTGCATTTTGAAACATTAAAACCTTGAAATGTCATTAACTGAACAAAAACTTGTTCCGTTTGCCTCCATATTCAATATGATATAGTCTGTAAGTTTTTAGTATTATTCCATATATGTCAGTCCAACCTACAAACCATGTATACATAGGACTGCGGATATAACCACAACTAGATCATAATTGTGTTGAGTGTAAACCTGTCGGTCTACAGTAAGTTTGGTCTTCTAAGCACTATTTAATTTTTTTGACAAGAATTTATATGATCTTAAAATATTCAACCAACATTTTCTAATACAGAATTACATGTATAGTTATTTAGGATTTACTTAAAGGTTGCAGAAGTTTGCATATAAAAAGTTGTGTATATTTATAGACATTTTCTTTCAACAGAATGTTCAAAGAATTCACTAGGGACCAATCAATCATGCAATCAAATAGAGGAAATTCAAGTTTCTGTTTGTCCACCATACATCATAAACATGTCCACCCCATGTGACCTCCGAAAAAGACTTCTTCCCAAACTCCATGACATTTTGTCCCTTGTGACATTAAGTTGAATGCACTATGACATGCTAAAATATGTACATATGTACTGATGAATCCAAGTACCGAACTCCGAAATAGTCTGTTACCAAAACTTAACACATATGAATTCTTACTGTGTTTTCCAATAAGCAAACGAGATAGGAGCAGTCGGAAACAACAGCCAATCCCCTCACCTGTTACAATTAAATTTCCAAATTCAGTTAAAGTTTTAAAATATTTAATTCTCAATTATCCTTGTATTGAGCCATTGAGATGTAGACTGTTGGTCATCTGATAGCATCACTCTCCAAGACGCACCCGCTTACCAAAAATAACTGATCAAGGTGCCGTATGTAGTATCAAAGATATGAATCTTAACGCAAACTATATCCTGAGTATTTGAAGCATAAAATGTAGGTCAGAATGCTTACCTGCCAACTTTTGAAAATGTTCATGTAGTTTAAAGCATAAGACAACTCCAAGCATACCATAGAACCCATTAAGGGGGCTTGAAATTAACTTTCAAGCATCTGTGTGACATAACAATCCTCATGCAATAACCAAATGATTGTTTTGTTAAACAATGAAGAAATAATTGCGTTCTGAAAATTTCAGCTTCAATGCTCTCATGGGGAAAACTCCCATAAATTAGGATAGTTGGCAGGTATGAGAGTGACCCAATTATCATCTTAAGCATCATCACTCTCCAAGAACATCCACTAACCAAAGATGATTGACGTGCCACATGTAGTTTTTTTTAGATATGAACATGAACACAAACTTTAACCTGAGTCAATGAATCATAAAATGTAGGTCAGAAACCTAAGTCAATGAAGCATAAAATTTAGGTCAGAGTTGAAAAATTATTATCTACAGCATCACTCTCCAAGATGCATCCACTGACCAAAGCTGATTCATGTGACACATGCCATATCTAAGGTATGCACCTTAATGCAAACTTTAACCAAAGTCATTGAAGCATAAAATGTAGGTCAGAGTGACCAAATTATCATCTGAAGCAGCATTACTCTGCAAGACACATCCAATGACTTAAAATGATTGATGTGACTCATGCCGTATCTAACATATAAATGCAAATTTTAGCCTGAGGTTGGAAAAATGGACGGACATTTGGACGAACACTCGAACTCTGTTGGCCGAAGGGGAAAACAGTTACATCATCATTGTATTTTTAATTTTTCAACGTCTTAAATTATCTGAAATTTCAGCAAAATTTCATAATTAAAATGGCACAGAATAGGGTTACAAATATGTGAAATAATAACTGAAAATTATTGTTACACAAACGACTAATATTGGATTACATTGCCTGACATGGAACTGGTATTTTCTGCGCGTAACAACAAAATGTTCCTGTTATTGTAACACATTATTTTAGTTGTTTTGATATTTAAATGAGAAATGGAGATTCTCAAATATGGCAACAATACCTTTTATTTTATTTAGCAAAGTATCATAATACACAATAAAGTGAAAAAAAAACACTGGCAATAGTTTCTTCATTTTTCCACAGCATTTACGGCAAAAAAAACGATGGCAGCTTTTAAGACAACATATTTTTGATATTGCCGTTTCAGACACTCATACTGTATTTAAGTCCACAACTAATTGTTGCTTTGTTCTTTGAACTCCATCTAAACATTTGGATGAAATTCTTCAAGCTTTACTTAAAAGATGCAAAAGGAAGATGTATTCCAAACGAAGAAATCACAAACACTTGTGTTGATCTCAAAGACAAATGTCAACTTGACCTGAAAATAAGTCTGTGAACATTTAAGTACTCATTCTAGGGTTGATATGTCCCCCCATATCTCTTTCAATCAGAATTAGAACATTTATTTGAGTTTCAATATTTAAGGATTTTTAATCATAATGAATATATTTGGTTTATTTCTCAAAATCTTAAATTATTATTCTTTTTTTTTTAATTCTCAACAGTACAATTTAATGTGAAATTGTATTGAAATAATTTATTCTGTGTAACAATCATTTGTGTAATGGAGCAAATAACAGAGCATTTAAAACTAGAGGCACTAAAATATAGCATAAGCAACATAGAAAATAAATGAAGCACTATGTTGAAGCAACATAAAAAGCACTAACAATGCAGTATCTAAATACAAGCATTACAATAGCATGAGTGCCTTTCCATGGGTAAGAAAGATTTTTAAACTGTGTAAATAATGTTTCTGTGTGAAAGTGGTTTGGCAACTCATTCCATAGTATTGCTGCAGAATAACGAAATGACTTTAAATTAACCCATACCTTGTAGTTCTGACCGAGGGAATTTCTGCTAAATTTTGATACCTGAAAGAATATTTTGTATTTTTTAGGGTGATTAAATCTTGTAAATAAATTAGACTTTCTTTGTTTATAACTATAAAAACNATAATAAATCAACATATGTACAATTATAATCCTGATAAATGAGCTGAAGAGCCCTTCCTTGTATTTTTTCTATATTTTAGTGTTTATTTTGTTACAAAAGTGCCAAGATAAAGAACAAAAGTTAAAATTTAACAGAATAAAAGAAATATTGTTAATTTTCAAAGTCTGTTTAAGTACTTTCCAATTTTTTTTAATACATTCAATTTTCTTAATGCCTTTTTGTAAATGTTTGAGATATGTGTATTAAAATTGAGTTCAAAGTTGAATGTTGTGCCCCATAATTTCACTTCTGTCTCACAAAAGTAGCAACTTCAGGGAAAATTTCAAAGTTCAATAGATCTGTTAAATTACTTTACATTTCACTTCCAGTGACCTTCACCTTTTTTCTGAGCATGTTGTTCATATATTTAGAAGATCACTGTATTGGATTTGAAGATTTTTGAATTAGAGATAACATTTGAATTGTTTTGTAGCAATGGTGCTATCATCTGCATGTCTGCATGACGCTCATGGAAATCAGCTTACAAAGTATCTCTGTCTCATTTATGTAATACAACATTTGTTACATCTCCTCGCAGCTCAGTGAGATTTTGTTGATCTCTTTCAATGTGTTATCACAGGCCAAACATTAACAATCAGACACAGAATTTGAAGCGATGTGTATTGCCTCTATTTCATTTCATAAACAAACACCTAGGAATAAGTTAATTTCAGGAATGTCGACAGTGAAATCTATACCTTGAAAATTATAGTATTAACCAATCAGATAACAGGATTAATGACAAACTACATTAGAATGGTTGATATGGGTGGTAATCCCTGTCACAATTAAATAGCAACAATGGGGGGTTTCTGATTTTCTGTGGCATTTACCATTTACATTAGCTTTCTTCCTTTTAAGGGTATATCCAATAGTTTCAGGGGAGATAATAGAAAACACAAAAGCATGCATTTTTTTGCCTGGGAATATGACGTTGATAAGTGTAACATCACAAAGTAATTCCCATTGTTTATGAGAAAAGGTAATTTGTACCTTCCAATTTGGCGGACTTTATGTGGGTTACCGACGGGAGATTTGTTAAAAGTTGCATATTTTTATGATTTACTCTTAAACTAACTCGGTGACCTATATTGCTTATGCCATTATTGAGTAGCTTATTATATGAAGAACACGATATCAGAATTTCATAAAATCCACAAAATGAGAAGTCTCAGAAATATTGTAAATTTGACTGTGTAATTCCACATTTAGTGCAACTTTTTTCGTAATACATAATACATACTCTTTAATTTAGATAAATATAACATAATTTCTTAAATCAAATCAATTTTTCTGTAAATCCTTAAAACCTTAACTTTGTGATTATGTTGCTCTGGTACCGAGTAGATTAGGAATACTTCCTCAATTAATTTTATAACTAGAACTTAATTTTTCTTCAAAAAACGCAAAAATTATCAATGTTTAAGGTCGATTTCCATGGAAACAAGATCAGCGACCCAATATTTTCTAGTCATTTTTGGAATCTTCGGCACGTGTTTAACAACATACTTAACATGTTTAAACATTATGAAAATGACAATATAGCAAGAAACTGTTGGATATGCCCTTAAAATGTTTCAGGTGAGAATAAATTTAAATATACCCGTTTTAAAAATTTTTCATACAGACAGACGGACAAAAAGGTATATACACATCAGAAGTTTTCACTTACCTAAAATTAAGATAATCTTTAAATGCACCTATTTCATATTTAGACTGTAAATTTGAATACTCTGTAATTCTTTAAATGTACTGCATGCAGTAATAGACATATTTATCACAACAATGACAATGGAATACTCTGTAAAAAAAGGAATAATGCATTATCCACTCTTGTGATCTTAAAAAGAATTAATCAAGCATTGTTTTTTAAATGTTTGAAAAGAAGGTTTTCATGCTGCTGTTGATACTTGGGCCACATATTGTATACGTAGGTTGCCACATGAAGGGAGCAGTACTGTAAATATACATTTACCCCCTAAATTTTCACTACATGTATATCCAATGTCATAGTTTCAGAAGTTTTTAACAGATTAAAGCTGGATATTGTTTCATAATATGATTATTTATATGGAAATACAATAGTATCCATATACATGTATATGATATTCCTTTGCATCATTACTAAATACCAGGGAATAATTTTGGCTTACATTAATTATTTCTGCTGAAGATATCAGAAATGTGACTTCTCAATTCCTTTTTTATAGTAATTTCTTCTCTGAGAGGTCTGCAATCCAGATTTATTAGGTAAATAATAAGAGTTAATAAGTCCATTTGATATGAACTGAAATGTTGAAGCCTGGGCTATACAATACTTGATACACATTTACAGTCATTGACCATGCACACAGTTTTATTTGAAATATTCCAACCACTTTACCATTTTAGTTTATATAGTTGTATAATGTTTATGTATATATATTGTAGCTTCATCTCGTCATTTCTTTATATCATAACTATTTGAACTGAACTGAACAGACATAAGGGCGTGATCATTTGCTTTTGGGGGGGGGCTGTTTAGGAATTAACAAAAAATCAGGATTGATTCAAGTGAGAAATAAAAGTAAATGTGTCCATGGGACACTGATGCCCCACCCCGCCCCGCCAGATATATATTGGCAAACAGGAAGTAGATGAGTGACAAATTTGAAAAGGGGAGACACCATATAACTCATCATACAAGAGCTTCTGACCAAATATCAAATTATTACTACATGAACATGCTGAGAAATCCTTGACGAAAAATTACATATATGCTTGGTGCAAACAAGAGACCCCATGATGCCAATTTTAACAAAGACCCAAAGATGTGGATTAGACAAATGTGGCATGTGATGCAAACTCCTCCTATATTTTTGGATTTAGGGATCAAATCTTTATGCAGAATTGTTGCATATAGTCTATAGATTTGCAATAAGCTTTTGGAATTTTGGTTCCGGTTCCAACTTTGGTAAATTTCCTGAAAATGTCAAAGACACTTATTTTTTTTTTGGCATATTATCTTATATTCTGACAAGTGTTTGGTAAAAAACAAAATTCTGATAACTTAGGATTCTGAAAGGCGGTTCCAATTTTGGTAAATTTCCTGAAAGTCTCAAAGACCACTTATTTTTTGGAATTCTACCTAGCAACCATACTTAAAATGTTTGTGTAGTTTAGGACAAACATTTTCATAAATTGGACTTCAAAAATTTTTTGGAATTCTACTTAGCAACCATATATCCTAGAATTCTTTTAGTAACAATAATGACTACCAATAGGTAGATTTAAAAAATAATGAAAAAAATTATGCCCAGGGTGTATAACAACTGTCATATGGCAGAATTAGTCCCATTGATGCGAGACAACTCTTACTTACTAATTATTATTAGTGGCGGGAAATTCTAGACAACTCTTTCTGATCATTTGTTATCTCAATAACTGGACCCAATGTAGTTGACATCTTTGTTTATTTAATTAATTATCTTTATGTTTACTTAAATGGTTTTCTTTTATCGATATTGATAATTTATCCCCATTTCATGAAGATGCGTGGTATTTGAAAGTTTTGATCTTAGTCTGCACTCAAAACACATAAATTTTCAAAATGACTATGCACAAGACTAAAATGTACTGCAATTTCAGTATTTTGTTCTTTGATTCTGCTCAACATAATTTTGTTTAAAATCGTTATTTTTTCTTTCTACTCTGCCTATGGTCGTATATTCCCTGCTTTGATGCGGGACTGACAGCCTCAGAGCTGACAGCACATACTTTGTAGTTACGCAGTATGTAGTGACTCAGCCATTTTTTCTAGAATTTATTGCGATTTTAACTGTAAATTCAGTATATTGTTTCATGTTTTCGGTATTCATTTATCTCTAGCGACAACAATAAAAGAAAATGAAACAGAGTCTTAACATGATATCCATTTCCTACGGAGCGAGACGCAGCATTGCAGTGAACTCGGTACAAAAATTCATATTTACTGAAAGTCTATTTTCTGTACAGTTGTTCAGTTTACCGGTATGTATCAATGACATTTACTCCAATAAAATGACAAAAATGTTGGTACAAGGATTCTTGAAAACTGAAACGACGAAACGAAAAGTCGAAAGGGCGCGACAAAATACTAAACATTTTCCGCATGTAAAACCCAAAAATCTTCAGCTCGTTAATTTTTTTCGGTGTGTTGCTCCATATAAGCACTATCTATGTGAATATTGTCCAATATTTTTTTTTTTTTTCTTTTTTTTTAATTGCCGGTCTCAATACCGCCGTATAGCAATAAAAAACTGATAACTTTGTGAGCAGTTAAATTTCACTTGAAATGATGCCAAGTGAATTTACTGTTGGGATAGCAGAGACATATAATTATATGTCTCTGGGTATAGTCTGCGTTATTGCTCATTTGATGGTGGCCTCGTGATGTCTCAATTAAAACTTTGTTCATTTCGCAAGAAATCTTTTACCATATACGAAAAAGAAAGGATAAATGTCAAGGAGACAACATCCCATATCCAGGTTAAAACGACCCCAAAACAAAGCATCTAGGGGGTCACCGTACGGTCTTCAACACAGTGAGGAACCTCACACACTGTATTTGCTAGGATTTTAATGTTGTCTCATGGTTTGGTCTTGTTACAAAGAAGATAACTCCTAGCAGTTTCCTGCCATTCAAACGCATGACTTCATTCAAATATACGATATACATGTATTGTTAGAAATCAGTACAAAACCGACAAATGTAATGTCCGTCATCTTTGTGTCACAAACGGAAATCTCCGAAAACGTTATTTTGACAAATTTTCCAATGCAAAAAATAGCCTTATTCACACCCAGTTGGATACGAGAATCTTAAACTATAGATTAACTACATATTTATCAGATTTTTATGATATGATTATATAATTAATTAATATTACAGCGTCATTGTCCTTATGTAAATAGACATTGACAAACATCACGGGGTGCACAAAACATCCGTATATTTTGTGGATATATATTAAAAATTGATTTTCAAATTTCTAAAACTAATGTGGAGATGATTTGTAGTAAATTATATAAACAAAAACATCTTTTCCCCAAAAAATATTTGATAAAATAAAAACTTTATAAATAAAATAATTTTTCAGGTATTCTGTTGCCCAACATCAGATTTCCATGCTGATTGTGTATTGCAAATCTAAAACTTATTGGAAGATGTTAGTGTTTTATATCATTATATATCCATACGTTAATCGCAGATCTTAATAATATAAATTAAATCTTTAATAATAAAAAAACAAACTACACTGTTTGAGGAGCAGAAGCTGAGGTAAAATTCAAGCAAAATGCAACTTTACTATTTTACTTTTACACAATTTAAATAATAATTGTTTTATTAAAACAAAGTTAGCCCAGCCTAGTGTTTAAAAGCAAACAGCGTGTTTATAGTATAGTTATATCCGGCTTTACGTTTATATGTTGTGTTGTTCATCTCTACAAATGCAAAACAAACGTGAAAAAGTAAAGTGATTTCAACTAAAAAATGACAGATTAATAACTTAATTTATTTTTATTTTTATTTCATCTTAGTCTTCTTCTTTCCCTCTTCTTTCTAATGATATCAAAGGAAAGTTTGTACAAAAATTAGAAATGACCCTAAAAATATTCAAAAAGTAGCGATTTATGCATTTTTACCGAAATTGACACCATCTTAACATTGGTTAAATGGGAATTTATACCAGATATTTTTGATTAAAAAGTGACGGGTCTAAAATTTAATTGATTTCAACGATATATATATCAAAAGAAAGAGAAATGATCCAACTTTGATGATATATCAAGGGAAAATTGATTAACCGGCTTTATTACATTGAAATTATCGAAATAAAATCAATGTACTATATATTTCTATTATAAAATTATCGTAGTGGCCGAAAAGATAACACGCACATGCCCAATGGGACATGCTAATTCTGCCATATGTTTCTGTGTCAAACAGGGAGTGCGGGGATAGCTGTCGTTTCCAACAACATCTAGTTTTATATATTGCTAGCCCCTGCATTGAACTTTTTAAAAACAAAAAGAACAAGAATAGAATTCCTGGGTCCCCCGCCGGTCAAGCAGTATACCGGTTAACTGTATATGAAATTGCAATATTTTCAAACATTCAGGGCTGTTTCAGAATTAAATGTGTGGGGATACAAAAAGTATTGACCGAGGCTGATGTTCAAACTTGACCAAGATATTAGTGGTATTAATATTTGGTAAAAATGTCATGAAAATCTGTCCAAATTTTAGCCATGAGAGTGCTTACAAAGTCAATTTTTTGATAAAACTGTCATTATTTTGGTCAAAGTCCCATAACTTCGTCAAAAAGTATTGACCAAGGCTGATTTTTTAACTTGACCAAGGTATAGGAGTTTAAACATATAGTAAAATTTCATCAAAATCTGTCAAAATTTGTAGCCATGAGAGCACTTAAAAGGACAATTTTTGCATAAAACGGGAGTCATTATTTTGGTCAAAGTCCCGTAACTCCAACAAAAAGTGTTGACTGAGGCTGATTTTCAAACTTGACCAGGGTATTAGTGGTGTTTTCATTTTGTATAAATTTCATGGCATGAGAGCGTTTACAAGGTCAATTTTTGCATAAAACAAGTCATTATTTTGGTCTTAGTCCCATAACTCCATCAAAAAGTATGGACAGAGGCTGATTTTCGAACTTAACCAAGGTATTAGTAATATAAACATTTGGCATAAATATCAAGAAAATCTGTCAAAATTTGTAGGCATGAAAGGACTTACAGTTACAAGGTCGATTTTCCGATAAAACGGAGTCATTATTTTGATCAAAGTCCCATAACTCCGTCAAAAAGTATTGACCAAGGCTGATTTTCAACTTGACCAAGATATTAGTAGGATAAACATTTGGTACAAATTTCATGAAAATCCATCAAAATTTGAAGGTATGAGAGCGCTTACAAAAAAGTGTGACGGACGCAAGGACACACGGACGTACGACCAGCATTTCTATGTCCCCGCTCCGTGTTGCAGTGGGGGACAAAAATGAGGGTCAGGGAATCTTTTATGTAATTATTTTACAAAATCAAAATTTTTCTAGTGATTTCTGTGTTAAATATTTTCTTAAATTACCTCCCTAGTTTAAATTTTCATTTCAAAGAATTTTACAGCGCAAATACTATTCTGAATATTTCATCAAAAATGCTAACCTAAGGAAAATGGGCGTATTATTTGTGTTTTTAAGCGAAATGTTTTAAAGATTTGTCAAAAATTTAAAATGTTTGTATATTTTTTTAATAAAACATAGGTAAACAATGATTACAAAGTTCCCTCGTTATTGCACATAGACACAGAAACCCTATTTGGCCATGGTGCTCATTTACCATCCCTTATGCATGTATACAAAGGCTAGATGATCTTACCATGTACAGTTACCGAGAACTGAATTCGGAAGTGACCTAGTTTTGCCTGGATGCTCACCTACCCCCAAAGGTGCATGCACATGCAAGGTTATATGATTGTACCATGTACAGTTACTTAGATCTGAACTCAAAAGTAAACTTGAATGTAAGTCGATCATGTGGAAAATATAGGTCAAAGTGACCTAATTTTACCTGAATGCTGACCTACCGCCAAAGATGCATGCACACGTAAGGTTATATGATTGTACTATGTACAGTTACTTAGATCTGAACTCGGATATAAACTTGAATGTAAGTCGATCATGCGGAAAATATAGGTCAAAGTGACCTAATTTTGCCTGGATGCTGACCTGCCCCAAAAGATGCATGCACATGCAAGATTTCATGATCCTACCATGTACAGTTACTTAGATCTGAACTCTAACATAAACTTGAATGTAAGTCAATCATGCCGAAAATATAGGTGTAAGTGACCTAATTTTGACTGGATGCTGACCTACCCCCAAAGATGCATGCACATTCAAGGTTAGATGATTGTACCATGTACAGTTTCTTAGATCTGAACTCGGACGTAAACTTGAATGTCTGAACTTGGATGTATGTAAACTTGAATTAAGTCGATCATGTGGAAAATATAGGTCAAAGTGACCTTATTTTTCCTGGATGCTGACCTACCCCGAAAAATGCATGACATGCAAGGTTAGATGATCCTACCATGTACAGTTACTGAGATATCAACTCATATCTAAAATTGAATGAAAGCCAGTCAAGCAGAAAATATAGGCCAAAGAGACCTAATTTTCATGGAGGCTGTGAGATAGCCAAAGATGCATCTGTACACAAAGTTTGATGACCCTACCCTTGGTAGTTACCAAGATATATACCTAAATGCGGATGCGGACGCCGGGGGTACTCCAATAGTCCCCCTCAACTTCGTTGAGGTAAACTAAAAATACCTATCAAAGCATGAAACATCAAATCAAAATGGCGGAATACTACTGAACCATCTAAAGGGAGTATGAGCTTCAGATTTCAGAAGCATTCTATATCCTCGGGTTTTATCAATTAAAAAATTAAAAATCTTTGCACATGGATCACATTTTCTTGGTCATAAGTCACTTTAAAATACATAAGATAGACTGTGTATAAAATTTAATCAACTTCCAATTATAATTTCATATATAAAAAGGTCGACATTCATCTTATGCAAATTGAAGGAAAACTCTTAGAGAGATCTGTTTCCCGCCAAACATGGATTTTCAATTTTTGCTCAAGTTGTTCTCTTCAAAACAAAAGGTCAGAATTTTTTTTAATTCTAATTACAAAATTTCTGACACTTGTACTCCCTTAACTATAAGCAGTCATATAAATCAGATATGCAACCAGCCCACACTTACACCTGCTTCATTTTAAAATATCTGTGTGGTTTATATTTTCATAAAAGATTATTTGCATTAATTCATAAACTTATGAGAAACTTGTTAAATGAAATAATGAATATTATAAGATTTCTGTATGTCAATTTTTGTGTTTTGTATGCAGTTTACCGAATCTTTTATTTCCGGTGTCAACCCCAATATTGTCCTCTAAGAGCAGGGATGACGCTACTATATGATTTAGGGCTGCCCGGATGCCCCATTCCCCTCTTGGTGGCCCCATTCCCCAAACAAGAAAATTCCCAATCGCGGCAACGATGTTTACAAAATCCCAATTTTTTTCATTACCGTCTCAGGTGAATCTTTCGTTCCAATCCTTGTCGCCTTTTGTTAGAACTGGAAATTACTCAAAACATCACAGTTCCGTCCAGAAGTAACAAAATAATGCAATTTACGCTATTTGCGACCACCCTGAAGATGAATAAAATGTCTGAGATCGCAAATGTCCATAAGGGAACATCTTGAAAGTCGGAATGCGTAAAGTGAATTGAAATCGTGTTGTTATCGTTCATTGTCGTATCTTAAATTCGATACTTTCATCCATGACTTTTGAAATACGTGGTAACGTGCAAATGCTCTCATTGCCAAAGATACGGTTTGCATTGAAATAAATATTGAATAGTTATGACTTAAAATCAGAATTTCTGAATTTGGGACTTTTAATTGGTTGAGAATTTGGAACTCCATTCATATGGGGGTGCTTTCATTTCTACTAGTTAAGACAAAATGTGGAAATGACTTGCTGTATGATTAATGAATAAATGCATAGTCATTTCATGGAATGAGGTATATATATCACTGGGTATGAAGGGTTTGATTTTGGTGATAATATTGAAATGCCATATTATCCAAGCATCCCATTAGGATGTGAAGGATAATAGACATTATATGAGGAAGCCTGAAGGCTTCGAGGGTTTAAGTCGAATTTTCTATTCCATCGGCTCGATGTTACCTTTTTTACAGGTGAAAATAAACTCACCCAACACGTGACCTATCCATATAAATAGGTGTGTAGTACAGGTGTGCTTTCTCGTTTTAAAGCCAAGGAGGCTATCATCTCATTATTGGATGTGTAACAGGGAGGGAAGCTGAAGGGAGGGTCTTAAACCCTCGAAACCTTCAGGCTTCCTCATATAATGTCTATTATCCTTCACATCCTAATGGGATGCTTGGATAATATGGCATTATATATCGGAACCCTTACGGTTCTCTGGTTTAAGTCGAATTCTTTAAAGCATTCCAATAATGAGATATTCCGTAGTTTAGGCAATACATGGTTTGAAAACAGATTGATGCATTTGTGAACTACTTCTTTTTTATGATAAAAAACAAGGTTGATAACCTATATCTTAAGATGTTCTGAATTAAAAAGTAAGTTTTATTTCAAAGGGTTTTTTTTTTTGTTTTTTTTTTAGAAGCACCAATTATCTTAGTTGACTATTATACATCGAATATAATTCATAATTGAACTAGTTCAAACTGCTTGCTTATAAAGCCTTTGATTATATATATATATATATAGAGATATAAATATTAATATTTCTTCGATAATTTATTTGCATCTTTATTTTTTAATGAAAAACTATATTATTTAAATCATGTCATTTAAATCTCATTAAATAAGTCAATGAGGTTATTCTCTTCAGGAAACTATTTAGGAATGTATTACCTCTAAGCTGTCGTGTAAATACTTCTGAGCTATCATCATGTTTGCTTAAACTTAAGAAATGGTTAATCAAATAATAAATCTGAAAAAACAAAGGATGCAGCTTAATCCTGTATCAAGGTGTATATGACACACAAGACAATTAAAAAATGAAAGAAGTAACAATCAAATGATATAAGTACAAGATTTTAGTTGTTTTTATCTAAAAACTTCAAATTGGTAAATTTGACCCAAAATTACGGGAAACCAAATATCTATGAGTATGATTATAAGTACATGTTAAGCAAAATTTCCAGATATATTAACTAAATCGATTAGCATAGTATTGGATACACTGATCTCTAAATCTAGATGTGGTATAATCATTAACATCAATTCTTCTGTGTAGTCTATAGTGATTTCACTACAGAAGTATTGTACTATCACAACAACCTAAAATGGGAGTCCTAGCGTTCTGAATGC
>MJUU01023059.1:10163-49061 GCA_002080025.1 Modiolus philippinarum
TATATATATATATATATGTTTTAAAACCAGAAAATCCCATAATTGACGTAATTAAGAGATATTAAGATTGCCGTTTTTTTACAATTTTATCTCAAAAGTGCAGATATATATCAATCAGTGAAATGATAGGGATCTAATAATGTTAATGGCCCAAAGGTAAGCAGGTAAACATTTATAAAGAAATGATCGTAATGAAGAAACAGAAAAAGTGTTAAATTCGCAAAATACATTTTTAAGAAACATATTTAGTTGACAATCCATATTTCCTTTTGGCAATAATAGAATATTTTGAACAATTCATCGTGAGTCATTCTAGTATTTTAATCTTAGTAGCCGTGTTTTGAATAATGAAACAAACGTAAAAATTCATCCGTAAGAGGCATGTCTGAATGCACGAAAGAATGAAAATACACTTTCCCATTACACAAGCCAATTTGAAGCTGAACTAACAGTGCATGAATATGAGGATTTGCTTTTCGTTTGATATAAAAATGTCAAGACTGAACTGATATGTGTAGCTGCATACTATGCATATTCTATACATGTTTTATACTGAAGAGACGATTAGTTGTTGCTCAAAAGCCATTTCTGGCAATATAATTCAACGAAAACAAGCACAATATAGTGTTGTGCCTCATTTTCGTGTCTTTCAAATTTTTTTTAAAGAATTTTAAAGCAATCATAAAACTGAAAATTCTATCTAAACCATTGACATAATTTCAAAAATATTCCTTCAGATCTATATGTATAAGAATTGGTTATAAGGTGGCATTTGCATCATATATAACATTAATAGTTTAGCAAAGAAGCCGCACCATACGTTGAGTGCATACAATCAAAAAGAGAAGTGAAACAAGAAAATACGTAGCGTGTACAGTTTTCCATAGATCTTTTTTAATTTCTATTTTTTCGAGAGTCCAATAAATGTGTACTTTGGAGTAGATAAGAAATGACAATTCTACCGCAAGACCATTTTCCATGCAGAAATTTTGCATTAGACTTAAATTTGGGGAAAATTTTGCAAATGGGTTTTGATCGAGACGGGGATGCTGAAAAAAGTGCTTGGACGCAAGGTCCCACCAAAATAGATTTAAGAATTTCGAAATACCTAGAAATCATGAATTCCGAATCTTCTCAAAAGACGGATCAGCAAATCCGATTGCGGGAATAGAACGACGAGGAGGTTAGAAAGAGGGTACAGGTTCAAAGGGAGGCCAGATGTGAGCCGATTCTGAGGTGGCGCGACCTGCCTTGGGAAATATTCCAAGTGGTTTGGGTCAAGGAGACGAAAAGTCAGCATGGGGACGGCATGATTCTGGCGCTGCAGAAGAAAGAGGTAGAAACCAAGGTCTGGGCGTGCAGCAGGATGGTTCAGGAAATGCGGTGAATACCGCGGAAACAGTGGCACCTGCTCAAGATCGATAATTATGGGATGAAGAAGTCAAAAAGGAACGGGCATGACTACTTCGACTTTGAAGTGGGAGAATCCTTTCTGGTGGGGAAACCCGTCGGAAAAGATATTTGAGGGCTGGGATCAGCAAGAGCCTTGGGAATGCTTGGCTAGATCTTCGCTGAAAGGGGGAGAGGGCTGGCCAGCCGATCTTTTCCATCGTAATAATTCTTCCGGCAGACGGCAGGGGCACCACCTCTCCCGGGAGCTGATACTGATAGGATCTTGCCAAGCAGAGAGTATCACAATGCTTCTTCTTTGCGAGTCGATTGGCGATCAGCGAGAGTACTAGGGTGGTCGTGGCACTCAGACAAAGGAGGGATCCAAGGGGGAGGGACGCTACTGCACCAACCCCGGTCAGAGTCGATTCTATGCTGCTGCTGATGGAGGCCGCAGCTTTGATAATGGAAACTGCATTATCCAGTCGCTTATAAATGCGAAGCATGCTGGCATATTTTTGGACCTCGGAATCCAGGAAACCCTCGAGTTTGTAATTTACTTCGTCGTTCATTTATCTAGGGCTCCACTAGAGAAGCATAGCAAGGAGGGGGCGCTCTTGGAAGGGAATATTTGAATGCTATTGACGTTGATGATATTCACGATGCTCTCACTCTCGAAATATCCATTGGTATCGGCATCGTAGATATAGGTCTCTATGCTGAATCCGAGGACGGTCCGGATGCTATCGGGGACGTCGAACTTTACTTGGTTGTGCTCTTGCAGGATGAAGACGACTCTCTAATTTGCTCCGTGGGCCCAAATTATGATCTTGGCGCCGTGGCCATTTTGACGCATACGCCTCTGGATATCGGCATTGATATCATCTATATCATAGGATCCGACCTTCAGGGCTATGGACAACCAGCACACGCCATCGTCGGGGGAGTATGGGAAGACGTGATTTTTCTCGTCAAAATTGGGGAAAGAGTAGTAGGACTCCAGGTTGACCAGGGCAATCTCTTAGCTTTTGGCCGGGTCCAGACGTACAGGTTGATGGAATCGCGTGGTGATCCGGCCGCCCCGTTCGGAGACGACAAAGAGAATCCACGTTTAGGGGTTGAATTCTTGACGATCTGCTGAAACTCTGTCATTTATATATGGCTCAGTAGACGACGCTCATTTTTCGACCGTCTGATTAGAATTGGAGGATGCGATCGGAGAAGACCCAGGCGTATGCTTGGGTATTGGTGGCGACGTTCCGATCAAACTATACCTTGATATAGACGTCGATCGTCGAGTCCTTGGGGCCCTCGCTCTGCTTGGAGACATAGAATCGATAGTTTTAATTTTCACATTTTAAAGTTCTTATTAAACCTCGATCTTTAAAATGTGAAATAATTTAACTATCAGGATTTGAAAAATATACGTAATGCACTGAAAAAAAAAACTATATTTCTCTTATTTCATTGTATCAGATTTATATAATATTTTGAAATGCATTTATTACTATGGAAATTTTATAAGGTTGAAGTAGTACAAAATACGATAATTTTATGTTGATATAACCTCTCTTAACATTGATTGTCTATTTAAATTGCAGATTTAGTAAAAAAAACATTTCTTTTTATTTTTTTTACACAACAACTACAGGAGAATACCGAAGGAACAAAGGGGGGGGGGGGGTAAAAAGTCAATAAACAGCAAAAGCAATGTTTGTCATTTCTATTTCAAATTATCAGTTTAAAATTGTGATTGTATAGAGATATGAAAAAAATTATAGGTTAAGAGGTAAAAGAAAAAAAAATCTCTGCTATGATGTGGCAGAATATTTTCTTCACACACGATCAGATCAGTTTCGTATCTAAAAGTTACTCAAAACTTATCACAAACTGATAACTTTTTGCTATCCTTTCATTGGCCTTACATATGATTAGATAACTTTCAGTTTTCATTGGTTGTTCGAGAGGTCACAAATTGGGTCTACGCCATCTCATGAACACTTTTTTTCTTAATTTGATTATTTAAATAAGTCCTTTAAATTTGTGAATGAACTCCTAAATTGAAATGTGTGTATTTTAATGTTTTCAACTCATTTTGGATATTTTGAAAATCTAGGTGACAGAAGGTGAAAAAAATACCAAACCAGATAAAGTAAGTCATTGAGTCCTTAAATTGATATTTACTTCGTGAATGATAAAATGGAAAGGATTCCAATACAACGACAGTACCGAAGTAACCGAAGTAACAAAGCACAACATCACATAAATCAAAGTCCAGAGACAAGGCAAAAGCAAGAACACCAAAAGACGGAAGACCATAGAGTCTACTACATACCCACAAAACACACGAACACTACATATACAACACAAAAAATAAAGCACTAACCTTGTGAACTCTCGAAAAGCAGAGTGACATCAGGTTCTCTGGAATGGTAAGCATGTCCTGCTCCGTATATAGCACCCGTCACAATGTCAGTGGATCAATCTAGGGTAAAGTCAAAACCGGAAATGTCAAACCCGGGAAGACGTGAATCTGGCTGCAAATGTAAGTTTTCATTTGTGACACTGACATTTCATATTTAAATATGATGTCGTGGTGACGGCCTTAGAATTTCTGGAGGGACAAATGTAACAACGGCTTAAAATATCCCTAAGTATTTTTTTTTATTTGACAATGCTTTTGCTCTTTCCACAAAGTCACTTTTTGAAATGCTCGCTCTAAGTAACGAATTAATTGTGAAATATACACTCCATATGATTGGGGGGGGGGGTAAATATATATATTGCAGAGAAAGGGAAAGTTCACAATTGGAAAGTCAGAATCATTATGTTTGTCATAAAATCTAGATTTCAGACGTCCATGTTCGTCAGTGTATAACAAAAGGTCAAGGTATACAATGTAATCCTTTGTTGCTTATTTAATGTGTGAATATGTAACGCATACAGTATATTACTACGTACTTAAATATACAATCTGTATTTTAAGGAACCTTTTACTAAGACAAAGTCAGAAAGACTTAATACTAAATAGTGATTATTGGACTTTCTTACTTTAGCCTTCTGGACCTTGAGTTTTCAATAGACAGCGATTATACGAACATTTTGCCAGTCAATTTTATTTTTGATGATATAATACTAGTCACCAGCTGCATGTGAGCGATACAGGTTCATGTGAACCTCTAGTCCCCAGTTTTATGTTCTTATTCCGTTTGGAAGCTCATGCTTTGATCGGTTTCTTTTTTAAGTTCAGAAGACGAAAATCTTCGTCTGAGGTCATTATGTTTTCTAAATACATGATATGTTTTTCTTAATGGTCTACCCAATTTGTTTTAAGAATGTCCAATTCATCCACCATTGCATGACGTATATGTTCCTCATTCACTATAGTATTGGAACCATTTGATACAACTAACAGGCGACCTTTGTTCAATTACATAGTATGGTCTCCATTTACTATTTAACTTGTTAGTTTTCAATTGAGTTTTTTTTTCTTTTATAAATAAAGAGTCACCGACTTTGAAGTAAATAGGGACTGTATCTTTATAGGCATTTTTTTTCATGATAAAGATTTTATGAGCTTGCAAGGCTTTATCAAGTTGTTCTTAAAGAAATCTATTTCGGCCTTCGCCAAAACAATTTCCCTAGGTTTTCAAAATTAACTCTCGGTAGTACTAGAACTCTGTTATAGAAGAGAAAAATGTGTAATTGTGTAATTTTATTGCTGCCAATGTTTGAATTAAAACAAACATCCCTATTTTGTGGATCGACTTAAATTCTGTAAAAATTCTGTAAGACAAAATCATGAAGTTACGACGTGAACATTCACAATCGCGAGTCCTTATATTTAAAAAGGATGTACATCTTATGTTTCTTCCTGTTAAAAATAATATTCACAAAATTAGGAAACTGTAGAAAACTTAACTGCAAATCAATCAGTATGTTCAAGCTATATGTCTTTGTTGATTGAGATAAAGAAAATTATAGGGTTAAAGATAAATAAATCAGCCAACAAATTAAAGAACCTAAGTGAGCAAGCTCACATACCCCACGCCCCCACATAACCGATAATCCTGCATTATCTAAAAATTATCAAAAATTGAAATCCAAGTAGTTTGCACATCTCTTACAGATGCACAATCATCCTGTAAAATATCTTAAAAACTGTAGGAAGATTTATCCGGGCAAATGGAGTACCCTGTAAACTTCCTATCTTATAAACTGAAGGAGGAGTTATCCGAACAAATAATGTACCCTATATGCAATATAATGCATAAAAATGACAAAGTTATACAATGTGTAGTTTTCTGAAAAATAATCAAAAATCAAAATCCAAGTAGTATGCACATCTTTGATATGTGTATAATCAGCCTGCAAAATAAAAACTTCCTAGTTAAAAAACTGTAGGAGGGGTTATCCGGACAAATGATGTACCCTATATGCAATATAATGCATAAAAATGACAAAGTTCAACAATGTGTAGTTTGCTGAAAAATAATCAAAAATCAAAATCCAAGTAGTATGTACATCTTTGATATGTGTATAATCAGCCTGCAAAATAAAAACTTCCTAGCTTAAAAACTGTAGGAGGGGTTATCCGGACAAATGATGTACCCTATATGCAATATAATGCATAAAAATGACAAAGTTCAACAATGTGTAGTTTGCTCAAAAATTATCAAAAATCAAAATCCAAGTAGTATGCACATGTTTAATATGTGCACAGTAAACCTACAAAATAAAAACTTCCTAGCTTAAAAACTGTAGGAGGAGTTATCCGGACAAATGGTATACCCTATACGCAATATAATTGATAAAAATGACAAAGTTCAACAATGTGTAGTTTTCTGAAAAATAATCAAAAATCAAAATCCAAGTAGTATGCACATTTTTGATATGTGCATGATCAGCCTGCAAAATAAAAACTTCCTAGCTTAAAAACTGTAGGAGGGGTTATCCGGACAAATGGTGTACCCATTTGATGACAGACGGACGGACTGACGGGCGGACGGACGGACGGACTGACGGACCAGTCAAAAACTATATACCCTCCGCAACTTCGTTGCGTGGGTATAATTAATCAATCAGTTTCTTTAACTTTAGAGCTTTGATTCTGAAAAGATTTGAAATATAAGATTTATTTATAAAAAAGGAACATATTTATTACACATTAAGAAGTCATTATCATTCTCATAAAACAAGATGTTGCACATTAAATACCTCTTGCAACAGGACTTCAACGCATCCTTTTCATTTTCACTTTTTTATTGATTTATATGCCTTAAAATAAATTAAAATATAATTGGAAATTGATAAAATTTTATACATTGTCTATTTTATGCAGATTAAAGTGATCTATGACAAAGAAAATATGATACATGTGCAAACAAAATTACCCTGTTTAAATAGATAAAACCCGGCGATATCGAATGTTTCTAAAATCTGACACTAATACTCCCTTAATACACCTATTTCGTCTAAACAATGCCGGACGAACGATTACACCAATTGAATAAAATAATATCGAAGTAACTATCAATTCAGTTTTTGCATATGTGCATTTAGGCAATTTATATCTTTTAAGTACAGTTCAAATCAAAATATTTGGAAATCCATATTCCAAAATATTTATTAAGCTGATAAAGAACAAATTACTAATTGGATCTAAATAGTGAAGTCAAAATCAGCTAAGGACAGAGCTATGCATGAGGGAGATACTGCTAACTTTTGAACAAAATTTTGTTAATTTAGATATTGTAAGTTTTAAAATGAAATAAGTTTTCCGGCAAGCAACGAAATACTGGCTATTGGGTTGGTGAATACCCTCGCGAACCAACAGTTCCATCGGCCCATGGGTAATAAAATAAACAAATACCGAAGATACTGTTAATTTAGTTTCTGCATATGTGCATTTCGACAACCTATTTCTCTTCAGTACCGATCAAATCATAGCATTTGGAAATTCATATACCGAAATATGTCTTCAATATGTTATAGAGCAAATTACTAAAAGGATCTAAATAGTATGGCCAAAATCAGCTAAGGACAGAGCTATGCAAAACGGAGATACTCCTTTGATTTGAACAAAATTTTGTTAATTTACCAATCATTATTTAATGTATAGTTATCAGCATCAATTTAGGCTGTAATTTATATTATTACATTCTTAGCGAAGATATGTTTTGTTTTTCATATGTAAAAAAGCCGGAAGTTAACAGTCTATATCATATACCCAGTCTGATATGGCAATATCAGAGAGTCTCGTTCTGAGATATCCATATCAGCCCGGTGATATGGCAATTTCGACCCGGGTGTGATGATGACTCCTATTTGGGACTCCTAATTGGAAGTATATGATAAACAGATTAAGACATGGCCTTTTCCATATCAGCACGGTTAACATCCCGAGACTCCCATATCAGCCCGAGGCGCCAGGCCATGTATTAATCTCTATTTATTGTGACATCGAAATCCAAAACTAATTATATCGTAAAATCAAGTAACGAAATCGATCCCCGTATTAGTTACATTTCCGGATTACACCATCTACATCTATCTTAGTAGGAAGTAAGAAGTAAAAGGTTAAAAGTAAGGAGTAAGAAGTGAGAAGTAGAAGTAGGATGTTAAGCTTTCTTGTTCATGACGATCAGGTTTTTCTTCACTTAAAAGGGTGCTGTTTGCGTCCTCCTTAAGAAAGCACGGTTTTAAAGTTTAATCACGTATCATACCCATGTCTATGGGAATTTTCATGAATAACTATAGAAAAAATACATTTTGACGGTGTACACCGAGATCCCACATTAAATTGTAAATAGCATTCCTACTCAACAGCTAAATACCTGAGTTTCTGTGATTTAGTTTCTGCATATGACCACTTCGACAACTTATAAAAAATTTAGCTTTGCATAAGAAGCTAGCTAAACTCCATTAATTGGTTGTGAAAGCAGAATACTAAATTATTTTGAGATTTAAGAGTCGGGATTATTGTAAATGCTTATAACAATTTAATATTATACAATTAATGACTTTTGATGAGGTTAATACCACAATTTAAAAACCGTAGAGATGCGATTATTACCGAGGCCTATGGCCGAGGTGATTATCGGATCTTGAGTGTTGTTAAAAATTTAAATTTGCAATTTAAATAGACAATCAATGATAAGAGAGAAGATATCAACATAGAATTATCGTATTTTGTACTACTTCAATCTTAGAAAATTTCCATTGTAATAAATGCATTTGAAAATATTATATAAATCTGATACAATGAAATAAGAGAAATTTCGTTGTTTTCAGTGCATTACGTATATTTTTCAAATCATGATAGTTAAATTATTTCACCTTTTAAAGATCGAGGTTTACTGAGAACATCAAAATGTGAAAATTAAAACTATCGATTCTACGTCTCCAAGCAGAGCCAGGGCCTAAATGACTCAACGATCGACGTCTATATCAAGGCATAATTCGATCGCAACGTCGCAACCAATACCCAAGCATACGCCTGGGTCTTCTCCGATCGCATCCTCCAATTCTAATCAGACGGTCGAAAGATGAGCGTCGTCTACTGAGCCATATATAAATGATCGAGCTTCAGCAGATCGTCAAGAATTCAACCCCTAAGCGTGGATTCTCTTGGTCGTCTACCGACGGGGCGGCCGGATCACCACGCAATTCCATCAACCCATACGTCTGGACCCGGCCAAGAGCTACGAGATTGCCCTGGTCAATCTTGAGTCCTACTACTCCTTCCCCAATATTGACGAGAGAAATCACGTCTTCTCCTACTCCCCCAACGAAGGCGTGTGCTGGTTGTCCATCGCCCTGAAGGTCTGATCCTATAATATAGATGATATCAATGCCGATATCCAGAGGCGTATGCGTCAAAATGGCCACGGCGCCAAGATCATAATTTGGGCCAACGGAGCAAATTAGAGAGTCGTCTTCATCCTGCAAAAGAACAACCAAGTAAAGTTGGTGGATTAATCGTGTCATTCTGAACAATTTTACCCGTCCGATAGCATCCGGACCGTCCTGGGATTCAGCATTGAGACCTATATCTACGATGCCGATACCAATGGATATTTCGAGAGTGAGAGCATCGTGAATATCAATAGCATTCAAATATTCCCTTCAAGAACGCCCCCTCCTTGTTATGCTTCTCTAGTGGAGCCCTAGATAAATGAACGACGAAGTAGATTACAGCCACGAGGGTTTCCTGGATTCCGAGGTCCAAAAATATGCCAGCATGCTTCGCATTTATAAGCGACTGGATAATGTAGTTTCGTTTATCAAAGCTGCGGCCTCCATCAGCAGCAGGATAGAATCGACTCTGACCGGGGTTGGTGCCGTGGCGTCCCTCCCCCTTGGATCCCTCCTTTACCTGAGTTCCACGACCACCCTAGTGGTCTTGCTGATCGCCAAGCGACTCGCAAAGAAGAAGCATTGTGATACTCTCTGTTTGGCCAGATGCTATCAGTCTCAGCTCCCTGGCGAAGATGGTGCCCCTGCCGTCTGCCTGAAGAATTATTACGATGGAAAAGATCGGCTGCGCCAGCTCTCACCCCCTTTTCAGCGAAGTTCTAGCCAAGTATTCCCAAGGCTCTTGCTAATCCCAGCCCTCAAATATCTTTTCCGACGGGTTTCCCCATCAGAAAGGGTTCTCCCACTTCAAAGTCGAAGTAGTCATGCCCGCTCATTTTTGACTTCTTCATCCCATAATTATCGATCTTGAGCAGGTACTACTTTTTCCGCGGTATTTGCTGCATTTCCTGAACCATCCTTCTGCACGCCCAGACCTTGGTTTCTACCTCTTTCTTCTGCAGCGTTAGAATCATGCCGTCCCCATGTTGACTTTTCGTCTCCTTGACCCCAACCACTTGGAATATTTCCCAAGGCAGGTCGCGCCACCTCAGAATCGGCTCACATCTGGCCTCCTTTTGAGCCTGTACCCTCTTTCTAACCTCCTCGTCGTTCTCTTCCCGCAATCGGATTTGCTGATCCGTCTTTTCAGAAGATTCGGAATTCATGATTTATTGGGTTTCCAAATTCTTAAATCTATTTTGGTGGGGCCTTGCCTCCAAGCACTTTTTTCAGCATCCCCGTCTCGATCAAAACCCATTTGCAAAATTTTTCCCCAAATTTAAGTCTTATGCAAAATTTCTGCATGGAAAATGGTCTTGTGGTAGAATTGTCATATCTTATCTACTCTGAAGTACACATTTATTGGACTCTAGAAAAAATAGAAATTAAAAAAGATCTATGGAAAACTTTACACGCTACGTATTTTCTTGTATCACTTCTCTTTTTGATCGTATGCACTCAACGTATGGTGCGGCTTTTTTGCTAAACTATTAATGTTATACATGATGCAAATACCACCTGATAACCAATTCTTGTACACATAGATCTGAAGGAATATTTTTAAAATTATGTAAATGGTTTAGATAGAATTTTCAGTTTTATGATTGCTTTAAAATTCTTTAAAAAAGATTTGAAAGACACGAAAATGAGGCACAACAAATTTATTGTGCTTGTTTTCGTTGAATTATATTGCCAGAAATAGCTTATGAGCAGCAACTAATCGTCTCTTCGGTATAAAACATGTATAAAATATGTATAGTATGCAGCTCAACATATCAGTTCAGTCTTGACATTTTTATATCAAACGAAAATCAAATCCTCATATTCATGCACTGTTAGCTCAGATTCAAATTGGCTTGTGTAAAGAGAAAGTGCATTTTCATTCTTTCGTGCATTCATACATGCCTTTTACGGATGAAGTTTTACATTTGTTTCATTATTCAAAACACGGCTACTAAGATTAATGTACTAGAATGACTCACGATGAATTGTTCAAAATATTCTATTAATGCCAAAAGGAAATATGGATTGTCAACTAAATATGTTTCTTAAAAATGTATTTTGCGAATTTAACACTTTTTCCGTTTGTTCATTACGATCATTTCATTACAAATGTTTACCTGCTTACCTTTGGGCCATTAACATTATTAGGTCCCTATCATTTCATTGATTGATATATATCTGCACCTTTGAGATAAAATTGTAAAAAAATGGCAATCTCTGTATCCCTTATTTACGTCAATTATGGGACTTTCTGGTCATTAATTGTTGTTAAATTGCTGTTTCAACCGAAATCGAAAGTCATCAATTGTTTTTTTATATGAATAATTGTTCAGAAATTTAACGCTTTACTTTTGCGTTTCCTTCTTTCAACAGTTTAGTCTTGACACTGCTCCTACTTTGGGAAATGGATTGTCCCTGTTACTATATATAGGTACACGCTGAAGTAATAAAAAGTGATGTTAACCTCGCGTGCTTAATTGCGCAGAGATCATCATATCAGAGAATGAGGATTTTACCTGTTATTATTTACGAAGTGGCTATTTTTCCGGCTAGCCGGAAGAAAAGACAAAAAAGTCTATTTTTTTCCGGCAGTTGACAGTGAGAAAAGTTTTTTTATATACTTTGTAACATATGAATGAATAACATAATATAAGTCGTCTATTTGTAGTTTCTGTAAATTAACAGTTAGTTTAAAGTATTGTAAAGCTGTTGGATATTAATAAATGCGAAAATAATTTGTTGTAGTATATATCATTTATGGCCGAAAAAAAAAACAGAAAAATACTACTACTTGTTGAAAATATTTAAAGTCGGTAAACAGGAAGAAGTTGTCTTACAAACTTGCATTTGATAAGCGCAATAGAAAATCCGATACTAAAGTCACATGCAAAATTTTAAGTGGCCGTGATTCATAGTTGCTGAGAAAAGTGTTACGAAAATTTTTACCATTGACACTATATGTTGAAAATGTTCTCCAAGTCCGTAAACAGAAAGTAGATGTCCGACAGACCTGAATTTGATAAGCAAAAAATAAAACCCTATACTTAAGTCACATACAAAATTTCAAGTGACTTTGATATGTAGTTGCTGTGGAAAGTGCTATGGAAATGTCTACCATTTACAGTACTTGTTGGAAATATTTCAAGTCCGCATACAGGAAGTAGATGTCTGATTGACCTGAACTAAATAAGCGCGAGATAGAACCTCATACTTAAGTCACATACGAAATTTCAAGTGGCTGTGATTTATACTTGCTGAGAAAAGTGTAACGAAAATTTTTACCATTGACACTACATGTTGAAAATAGTCCAAGTCCGTAAACAGGAAGTAGATCTCCGACAGACCTGAATTTAATAAGCGCAATATGGAACCTCATACTTAAGTCACATACAAACTTTTAAGTGGCTGTGATATGTAGTTGCTGAGAAAAGCGTTACGAAAAAAAGTGGGGCGGACAACGCCAACGACAACGCCGCAAGACGACTCAAGTGATCCCTATATGTCGCCACACACTACGAGTGCAGGCGACACGAGAATCGGGAACGATTCATAGAACAAGTATTAAAATGTAAACCCGCCTGGATGTACTGAGAATAAAGTGTAGGGACAAATACAATGCACATATCCCATGTTTGTGAAAATAAAAATTTAGAAACTCAATTTTCTTCAAGAGCCAGCAAATTTGTGCAGGAAATTTCTCTGAGAAAAGTTTAGAAATTGCACATTCAATTAAACGAAGAAACTTTCCATTAGTCAGTTATTTTTTCATAGATACACAACCTTTACATGAGAAATAGGAAAATATGAATAAAAACCTGCTTCCTACATCAAAAATCGGGAACGATTTCCAGAACAAGGACTAAAATGTAAACCCGCCTGGATGTACTACAAATATACACATTTATTGCTGGATAAATGAATTTTTGGCACGATAAGAATGAGTTATCTTTCTTTGAATGCTGTTAGTGGTCCGTTAGAACTGATTAGATAAGCATAACATAATGAATATTCATGAGATAGACCACACACGCAGTTTGTATCGCTCAGAAATTAATCGAAATAAACTAGTTTTTTAGAATGTGTTTAATGTAAATTCGTGTATATAGTTCATGAAGATGGTATTTTCATGAAAGGACATGCTATTTATGGTTAAAACGCTGTGAAAATGTGTTTATTTGGAGTTTTATAAATCGGATGTTATGACGTAATCGCTCAACATCTCTGATCAACTCTAACTTTATCTGTTTCGATATCTATGATTTATGGTAAGCTGAGACTTTGTTGATGCTATTTTAATTATTGAATTGTTTTTACTTATTGTGACCTGATCATATTGAAAGGAATATCTTTTCATAGTTTTCTTGTCGGCGACATCAACAGCGTAGAGCTATATTTAGTAACAATGCACAGTGATAACGATGCAATTATAGACCAGTGTTTAAATCTAGGTCATGAGAAACAATAACAATGTCTGATGTGCTTGTCCTTGGTATTTCGCATGTAAGACGCCTTAAACAATATATTACGTATAATAACATGAGTAATTTTGTATTGCAACAATTTGATAACATTTTTACACATGGAATTTCTGGTGGAAAAATATCGAATCCGGACCATATCACGGAATTAGAACAATTAATCCAAGTCAATTCACCATGTTTTCTGGTGATGAATATTGGAGGCAACGATTTTGACCAAGAAAAAATAACGGAGCAAGACACTGAAATGATTATATTACGATATGCTAGTCTTTTAAGTCTATTTTCTAGGCGTTACACATTGAAAATAGCAGTTTGTCAATTTATGTTCAGGAATAACACTAGATTAATTACCAGACGTGCTTACAATAAACATGTTATATTTGCAAATAGACTTTTGAAACAGGAATTAGCAAGTGTTCGGAACATTGTTTATTAAAATTTACATGGACTTAAAGAGAATTTTATTCAAAATTTATGTGACGGTGTCCACCTTAATTGGCATATGGGATATCCAAAATATTATAAGAACATCAGAGGAGCTATTCTGTGTTTGTCTAGACTTTAAAGATAAATAGCATTCCAAAAGGTAGTTACACAATTGGTCAAATGAATTTTGAATGATAATACATTGTCAAAAGATATATGTTTTCATATGTACTAGTACATACATTATTTTGATATTATACTGATAATACACAAATCTCCCGATTTAGTTCAAATCAAGTACTATTTAGAACTAGCTTTCAAATTCAATAGTATAAAATTAATAACCATGCAAAAAAAAAAATAATAATACTAATTTACAGTTGCACAACTTACTCATTTACGAACATTTACTAGTTGTACATACTAGTTAATGCGAGTTAGTGATGCATTAAATGTGTCATATCCTCATGTATCTGCGATAGCGATACATAAACTACAGAGGTATATTTACATGTACAATAGTTGTAAACAATGAACATGGTTACATGTACAGAATTTTGCTAAGTACATGCAGCTTGTTAAAGCAAATGATGTTGTATTGTCAGCGTTAGCTGGAAATATCCTATTTAACAGTGTTAGCTGTTTTTTGTCACTGTATTTAAGATACATTGTATTGGTCCGGTAGGACCAGAAATACATGGGTACATGTATGTGTAATCTCCTGAATTATTTTGTAGAAACATGTCGCAGCCTCCAAAGAAAAGAAGGCGTACCAATACAGACGACAGAGCAGAACTTAAAAGTATAATGAAAGAGATGATGACAGGAATGATGACCGAAATGGCAGAATTAGTAGCTGCAAAATTACAGTCACAACAGTCTGGCACCACCCCAGAAACAATATAGCTACCATACATGTACCTACTGCAACTAGCACTGACGTAGTTCAAGCAACTGGAAATGGTAACACAACAAACATGTCAAATGAAACTGTATCTGTATCAAATACTTGTTCAAGCAGCTCAGATGTAACACAATGTTTGCCCAGTCCAAGTTGTTCAACAGATGGCTTTGCAGCAATGAAAACAAACACACGTACTGAATGCACATAATAATAATACAGGTAACCAAATAAATGATACAGGGCCTTTACATTTGGGCCGCCCTTTGGGTCAAGATATGGTCACAAAGATCAAGGCAAAAATTTGGGCAGAAGAATATGTTCAATTGGGCTCACTTCTGTATAAGTCTAATACAACGAAATTACAAGCAATTCAGGACTCTGAAAACAATATTACTTTCGTTCAAAAGGAACAGAAATTTTTTTATAAAATTTTTCCATCGGTGGATTAGTACTTTCCATATCTTTGTTTCAATATATTGTGAGAAATATCCAAACCAATCTTCAAATTTTATGAAATATATGGCCACTATTCAAAAATTGTATAATGATGTAGGAGAAAAAGCTACTTTATATTATGATGAGAATTTCCGAATGTGGAGAGCGGAAAATCCAAAAACCATGCCGTGGGAACTGATAAACCAAGAACTGCATGCCAACGCACTGCAGATTGGTGTGAAAACAAAACTGAATTCAATCAGTAAAACAACAAAAGCAGACAGTGTTAATAAACAAAGTCTTTTTTGTGGCAACCGGGACAAAAAGGTCTGCTTCAGCTATAACAATAATGGAGGGAAATGCCTCAGAAGGAATTGCGAGTTCCCCCATATCTGCAGTAGATGTCAAGGGAGCCATCATAAAAGAATATGCCCCATCCCAACAGACAAACCAAAAACAACAGAACAACCACCAATGCCAAAAGGGCAAAATCAATCAAACTTGTCAAAAGGGAAATAATCAATGTAATAAGGCAAAAGATGTTGTAACACCTATTAATGTCAAAGCATTAAATAAATGGTTAGTGGGATATGACAGTGAAAAACAGAATTATTTGGTTGAGGGATTTACTTTTGGTTTCGAAATACCATTTATTGGGGAAAGAAAATTTCGCTATATTAAAAATCTTAAATCGGCTCTAGACAATCTTGAAATTTTAGAACAAAACAATTCTGTGGAAATTAAAGAAGGTAGGGTGGGGGGGGGGGGNGGGTCTCCTCAATTGACCAGCTGCCTTTTACTAATTTGCAAATTTGTCCTCTTGGGATAGTGCCAAAACAAAAATTAGGGGAATTTAGAGTAATTCACCACCTTTCTTATCCTGAAGGTTTATTTATTAATGATGGCATACCAAAAGAGGATTCTGCTGTTACATATCAAATCATTGATGATGCTGTGAAATTAATTAACCAGTTGGTTTAGTGAGCTCTTCTATCAAAAACGGATATAGAACATGGTTACAAAAACATACCAATTCATCCGGATGATCATGAGTTGCTTGGGTTTGCAATAGGTGCAAATATTTTCTACGACAAAACTTTACCAATGGGTCTAAGTTTTTCATGTAATCTTTTTGAAAGATTTTCAACTGCTTTACATTGGATGGCCAATCAAAAATTAAAAATTGAAGGCTGTGTTCATTTGATTGATGATTTGCTGTTAGTAGGCCCACATTCCCTACCATTTTGCAATAGTCAGTTAAAAATGTTCTTCAATTTTTTACAACATATTAATGTTCCAATTAAAAAAGAGAAAACAGTGTACCCAACTACAATTTTGACATTTCTTGGGCTAGAATTAGACACTGAAGCTATGCAAGTTAGACTGCCCCATTCCAAATTGGTAAAATTGCGAGATATGTTAAGTAATGCAAAGAAAAAGCAAAAAATTACTCTTGTTGAGCTACAATCCCTTATCGGGTTGCTGAATTTTGTATGTGCTGTAGTAGTCCCATGCCGTACATTTTTAAGACGTCTTATTGATTTAACAAAAGGTCTGCAAAAGCCACATCATAGACGAAGGCTAAACAAGGAGGCACGTGTTGATTTAGAAGTTTGGTCCATATTTATTGATCATTTTAATGGTTCATGCATGTTTTTGGCAGATACTTGGCAAACTTCAGTCATTCTTGAACTTTTTACAGATGCAAGTGGATTAGGATATGGGGGCATATTTGGTTCTAAATGGTTTTCAGTAGAATGGACTGAAAAATGGAAGGATTACCACATTTCAGTCAAGGAGATATTTCCCATTGTTATTGCAGTAGAATTGTGGGGAAGGTCTTTGCAAATAAACAAAGTTGTTTCTTTTCTGATAATATGGCAGTGGTCCATGTCATAAATAAACAAACAGCAAAAGATCCAAACATAATGAAACTGCTGCGTCGTCTTATTACCCAGTGTCTCAAGTTTAACATATTGTTTCGTTCTAAGCATGTACCTGGTATAGATAATATTCTTAGCGATAAATTGTCTCGTTTACAGATAAAAGAGTTTCATCAGTTAGCCCCACAGATGGATCAGTTTCCAGCAGAAGTAACACCTTAGATGTTGAACAATTGAAGTGTGTGTCTGATTTTTTGATTGGAAAAGCACTAACAACCAAAACACATGCATCATATGAAAGGGCTAAATTTCTGTACAAAGAGTTCATGCAAATATATTTTCCAGGCAAATGCTTGTTTCCACTGGAGGTGGAAAGTATAGTTTTATTTATTGCACACTGCTACACAAAAGAGTTAGCTCCCCAAACAGTTGCAACTTATATGTCTGCCCTTGGACATCTTAATAAGTTGCAAGGTCATGAAGATACAGGCACAGCTCAGTCTTTTGTGGTTCGTAGGGCTTTGCAAGGTTAAAAAAGCTGAAAGGTAAATCAGATGTCTGTCTCCAAATAAATCCGTCCATTCTGCGCAAACTTCTTGAGTCACTTCCACAGTGTACCTCTTCATATTATCAGCGTTAATTATTTGGAACAATGCATTTTTAAGGATAGGTGAGATCAAAAACACAGGATGCTCAAATTGTAACCTGCAGTTTAACGCAATAAAGTTTGGAGAGGTATGCATTTCAACAAACAAACCACAGGAGCTAACATTACCAATGACTGAATTTAAGCATCATAAAGGAAAACCAGCGGTCACTTTTTATTTAACTGCCAACAAGCAAAACCCCAATTTATGCCCCATTACTGCTATGTGGGAATATTGCATTATGAGGGGATCAATGAATGCGCCTTTATTTGTTTACCAAGATAATGTAGCAGTATCACGACATGTATTTAGCCAACAGCTACAAATATCTTTAACATTTTTAGGTTATAATACTAAAATTTACAAAGGCCACTCATTTCGAATTGGTGCAGCTTCATGGGCTCGGGCAAGGGGTGTTTTTGATAAAAAAAAAATACAGATGTTAGGCCGTTGGAAATCTGATGCTTTCAAAAAATACATTCGCATTCCACTTTTGACAATATAAAGGGTGAGCTTGATATTTGTTAGCAGGCATGGGGACGTGGACACACCTCTGCCTGTACTAAACTAGTAGCAATAGTATAATAGTCATTGGTAATGAGGAAGTCAAAACGTACAGATATGATGTTACATGTGTTAGAAGTTACGACATGGGGATATGGGCCTCTGTCTGTAAGATTTTGCTGTTTCTTAAGCGTTTTGACATTCTTATCTATAGCCCTCATTAGGTGTCAGGCAGTTAAGACTTGGGGACATGGGCCTCTGTCTAAAATTGTTAATTTTAATGTATGTTGCCATTTTTTTTTTTTTTTTTTTGAAATTTTATTAGAAGACTGGATATGGCTTTAGTTGATGTAAATATTCATATAGAGTGTTATCTGTAAACCATTGATTATCAGAATTTTAACTCGAGGTTCACACCAATAAGAGCATTGGCAATACATACAGGTAGACATATTATGAGTTATGCTAATCAACCTCTAGACTTGTACATTTTGTAACATTTGGAAATACATGTGTAAAATGGTAGATTAAGAAGAGCCCTCTTTCTAATGTGATACACATTTTACACATAGGGTCAAAATATGCAATTTTTGGGCATATTACCATGATTTCAGATTGCTACATGGCATTAAAATGTATTAAGTATAGATTGTTTTTTATTTTACTTCGTTCATTTTTCGTTGTATAATAACATGTTTAAGGTTATATTACCGTAGTACTAGTCTGATGACATGGGGACATGGGCCTCTGTCATATGAGTGATACATTATTAATGAATAATAACAAACTTTAACGATGAGCATTAACGATAAGCACGATAAGACTAGTGATTTAATGGCATGGGGACATGAGCCTCTGTCATATATTTGAATGCACTGGATAGAATATGACGGAATTGAGGTAAAATATAGGTGTATATTTTATTTGTATGCGTAAGAATACTTTTGGTGTAATAAGATTGCAATACACTATGGTCAATTTGTATGAGTCATCTAGTACATTGCTGTAGATATCCAGTTCGTAAGATCTTGGGAAGCATCATGTACTTGTAGTTCCACGACTTCTGGGTGGGGGTATTCCTAATTATAGCATAATTAGAAATACTGTGGCAAGTTTTCACCTCTCACCTTTGATTTTCAAAGATGTATTCAAACATTGAGTTTTTGTCACAATATATTATTTAGGTTTTTCCTTTATTGTATTCTGTGTATGTAATGTATATTGTTTTATATATGTTTGTTTTCTTACCAACTCGTCATTTTAATAATAAAATGGCCATTTGTCAATTCAAACTTAGTTTTGAGTCTTTATCTTGCTCATGGAAAATCAAACAAGCAAAAGTCGTGTCACGTAAGAGGCGACAAAAATACAAATTTATTGCTAGATAAATGAATTTTTGGCACAATAAGAATGAGTTATCTTTCTTTGGATGCTGTTAGTGGTCCGTTAGGACTGATTAGATAAGCATAACATAATGAATATTCATGAGATAGTTCACATCAGAGATCAATAACACGCAGTTTGTGTCGCTCAGAAATTAATCGAAATTCCCACCTCTCTCCCAAACTTGATAAACAAATTATGAATAATTAATTGTTTTCATGATTTAAGTTCAAGGAGTATCTCCCTCCCGCAAAGCTCTGTCCTTAGCTTATTTTGGCTTTACATTTAGATCATTTTGGGTATTTGTTCTCTATCAGTTTTTATCATATTTGATTTTATGGTCTTCCAAACTTTTAGATTTTATCTGCACTGAAGAGACATAAGTTGTCTAAATGCGCATATGCAGAAAATAAATTCACAGCAACTTCGGTATTTAGTTATTTCATCTAAGTAATTTTAATAAGGATATGATTTTATATTTACTATTTGGCAAGTTTTCACCCCTCACCTTTGATTTTCAAAGATGTACTCAAACATTGAGTTTTTGTCACAATATATTATTTAGGTTTTTTTCTTTATTGTATTCTGTCTATGTATTGTATATTGTTGTATATATGTTTGCTTTCTTACATACTCGTCATTTTAATAATAAAATGGCCTTTTTTCAATTCAAACTTAGTTTTGAGTCTTTATCTTGCTCATGGAAAATCAAACAAGCAGAAGTTGTGTCACATAAGGGGCGACAAAAAAGTATAAGGACAAATACAATGCACTTCTCCCGTGTTTGTGAAAAATAAAAATCTCGAAATTCAATCGTCTGCAAGGGCCAGCAAATTTGTTCAGGAAATTTCTCCGAGAAAAGTTTAGAATTTGTATATTCTGTAAGTACCTGCAATTGAATTAGAAAACTTTCTTTCATTCAGTTATTTTTTCACAGGTACCATGCCGAGACCGGATGAAATGAAAAACAACTTTTCTAATTTGCACGATCTTTAAAATAATAATTGATTAATGGTACTGTTTAATTTTCACACATGGTTATGGGAGTGACATTTTACCGTGATTGCTTTTTTTAACGACCTTTGAAATCCGGGTGTAAAATTAAAAATATGCTTTCGTGAAATATTTGAAATTTAAGTCTAAAAATGCACCTATTTAAACCAAGTGTGATTTTGCATATTAATACGTTTTCTGAGATTATAAAGTAAGAAATAAACAACTGGAAAATTCTTGTTCCGGGATCTTTTTTATTCAACGTCAAACAGAGTGATAACACTGGTCTTACGAAAGCAAGAAAGTTCTCCCTTTGCACCCCACCAAATCACTCTTTTCAAATCCAATTCTATATCATATTCATTTTCTAAAGTTTTTTTCTATTGTCCCTTCTTTCAATCAAGCCAAAAACATACTAAAACAAAAGGAGCAATCATATAAGATCAACAAAATAAAGTGAACAACTGAATAAATAGGAACTATATCCGAAGACAATGAATTTCGAAGGGACTCTATGTTAATTTTTAGAAAACCCGGCCTGGATGTACTACAAATAAAGTATAGGGACAAATACAATGCACTGTTTCCGTGTTTGTGAAAATAAAAATTTAGAAACTCAATTTTCTGCAAGGGTCAGCAACTTTGTGCAGGAAATTTCTCCGAGAAAAGTTTAGCATTTTCATATTCTGCAAGTAATGGCAATTAAACGATGAAACTTTTTCTCCTCATATATGTTTTGATAGATACACAACCATTACAGGAGAAAGGGAAAATCATGAAATATGAATAAAAACTTGCTTCCTACATCAAAAATCGGGAACGATTCCCAGAACAAGGATTAAAATGTAAACCTGCCTGGTTGTACTACAAATAAAGTATAGGGACAAATACAATGCACTTCTCCCGTGTTTGTGAAAAATAAAAATCTCGAAATTCAATCGTCTGCAAGGGCCAGCAACTTTGTGCAGGAAATTTAACAGAGAAAAATTTAGAATTTGTATATTCTGCAAGTACCGGCAATTCAACGAAGAAGCTTTCTTTTTTCAGTTATTTTTCTTAGATATAGAACCATTACAAAAGAAAGGGGGAAATATGAATAAACTTGCTTCCTACATCAAAAATCGGGAACGATTCCCAGACCAAGGATTAAAATGTAAACCCGCCTGGATGTAGTAAAAATAAAGTATAGGGACAAATACAATACACTCCTCCCGTGTTTGTGAAAATAAAAATTTAGAAACTCAATTTTCTGCAAGGACCAGCAACTATTTGCAGGAAATTTCTCCGTGAAAGTTTGAAAGTTGCATATTCTGCAAGTATCGGCAATTGAATGGAGAAAACTTTCTTGCATTCAGTTATTTTTTCACAGGTACCGTGCCGAGACTGGATGAGATGAAAACCAACTTTTCTTACTTGCACGGTCTTTACTATAATAATTGGTTGATGGTACTGTTCATTTTTCACACATCGTCATGTGAGTTAAATTTTGCTTTGATTTCTATTTCTAACGTCCTTTGAAATAAAGGGTTTGAAATCAAAAAATGCTTTCAAATTAAAGTCTAAAAATCCATCTATTCAAACCAAATGTGATTTTGCATATTAAAACGTTTTTTTTTTTTTAGATTATAAAATAAGAAATAAACAACTGGAATATTCTTGTTCCGGAATCTTTTTTATTCAACTTCAAACAGAGTGATAAAACTTGTCTTCTGAAAACAGGAAAGTTCCCCCTTTTGCATCCCACCAAATAATAAAGTCCAACTTGCTTCTTTATTTTTGGTATCAATAAGTCTGTGAACTCATCTTATATTTAAAGCTTTTATAAATTATCTATATAAAGCAAATTAAGCCCACCCAAGTCATATGGTCTACATAAAACTTCACGTTTGACTTTATCTGTTTTACTTTTCCATATGAATTGGTATATAAGTTTTTTAAACCTACAACTGTAATGATTGCTTATTATTGTAACTGATGCTACATAAGTTATATTTGGTAGTATAAGAGATTAAACTTCTGTTATTCTACCAATCATTGTCAATTTCTTTTATTCCATTTTTTTTTATTATTTTTCTGATTTATTAAATTGTTTTTCTAAATTAGGTTCTTTGCATTTTTGTGAATCATATCCAATTTATATACCTAAATATTTTACGGGTTCTGTTTTTCAATTTGTAATTTCAAAAGTATCCCTACATGATTTAAGTCTACCAAGCCATATACCTTCTGTTTTATTTCGATTCAGCTTTAGCCCAGAATATGTTCCAAAATTGTCTATTCAGTTAAGAGCAAGAGAATTTTCATGCTTAGAACTTACAAAAATAGTTGTATCGTCTGTCAATTGAGTCAGTTTCAATGTATGGGTAATATTATCTATTTCAATTTGTATCCCTTTTATCCCACTTTCTCGTCTTAACTTACATGCTAGTATTTCAACAACAATTACGAAGATAAGTGCACTGGCTGGGAAGTCCTGATGGATCCCACGTCTTATTGAGAAGGGTTGGGATATCCATCCATTATTAATGATACAACCTTTAATATTTGAATAAAGAGTAAGAATCCAATTCATAAATGAACTAGGAAAACTAAATTATGTCAGTGTTTGATACATAAATTCCCATTCTAATGAATCGAAAGCTTTGGAAAATAGCTCCATCTACTTTGAATCTCTCAGAATTGTCAATTATATCCTGAATCTGCCTAATATTTAAACCAATGTACCTTGTTTTAATATAGCCATTCTGGTCAGAACTATTTATTTTATGCAGAATTGGCTTTATTCTTTCGGCTAAACAATATGATAATATTTATGCATCTAAATTTAGCAATGTTATTGACCGATAATTATCCAAGTTATGAGGATCATTTTTTTTTAAATATTAAGGATATTAGGCACAGTTTTTGTGATTCCGATAGTTCTTGTCTATCATAGCACAGATTAAACACAGGTACCACCCAATCTTTTAATTCTTCCCAAAAGGTTTTATAAAATTCAGTAGTTACACCATCTATACCTGGGGATTTGTTTGATTTCATTGACATAACTGCTTTTAAACATTCATTAATAGTTAGGTTACCTTCTAGTTGTTCTTTTTCCTTTTCATTTAGTGAATAAGGTAATTTTATTTCTTCAATATATTTTTCTATATTGTCTGGAACAGGTTTTGTTGAGGTATACAATTTTTCATAATATTGCCTTTCAATATCTAAGATTTTACTTTGGTCGTGTGTTAAGCGTCAATCGTCGTCTTGAAATGTCGTTATATTTTTTTTTTAATTGCCTCGTTTCTCTAGACCGAGAAAGAATTTTTGTGGGTTTTTTTTCACCCTCTTCTACCCACTGCATTCTGGCTCTAACTTTAGTCCCTTTTAATTTTTTATCATACAATTCCGAATTTTTTTTCTGTGTCTGAAGTAATTTCTAAAATGTCTTTGTTGTTATTTGATTGAATATTAATTAATTCATTCAGATATTTAAACTTATTTTCTAGATAGCTTAACTCGTCTTTGCTTTCTTTAGCCTTTTCCTTGCGGTTTTTTTAGTAACCTCCCTTAGGTCAATTTTAAACAAGTCCCACAAATTTATTAAATCTTTACCTTCCAGATTATCGTTGAAATTTTTATCAGTTCTTTGATTAATTTTTGATAATCATCATTATTCAAAATGCTATTATTTAACTTGAAATATCCTTCCCTTTATTGGCTGAATTAATGCTTAATTTCATTGAAATGGTTAAATGGTCCGTATATTCAATCATAGCTGGTCTAATATCATTATTCATTATTTTTGGCCCAAGACTATTATTTATTAAGAAAAAATCTATTCTACTTGCACTTCCGTCGCAATGTAGATTGTCTAATATCATTATGCAGAACCCTCCATATATGTATCAGTTTCAATTTTTTAATCATCGTCTTCAAGCTGCTATTTTTGTCCCTTTTCCCAGTCTTTTTACCTATTGATTTCCTATCTCTATGTTCTAGACATTGATTAAAGCCCCCTCCCCCCAATAATGAGAGTTCCCAAACTGTGATCGTGTATTTGTTTTAAAACCATTTTAAGTATATGTTTCTCTCCCTATCTGAATTTGGTGAATATATATTTATAAGACTAAAAATGTTATTATTTATTTCTATGTTTAGTAGTAAAAATCTCCCTTCTTTATCAGCAAATAAATCAATTTACTTAATATGTAAATTATTGTTTATAAACATCGAAGCCCCTCTAGAATTTTTCGTACCAAAATTATAATAGAAATCTCCTTTTACTTCAATATTTATAGTTTTTTTCTCATTTCTGTATTGAAATGGGTTTCCTGTAAGAACAGAATATCACATTTTTGCCTTTGTCGCAAAAAAATACTCTATCTCTAATTTCTTTTCCCCAAACCCTTGACAACTTTAAGAACAAATATGTATATTTTGCATTGATCTATGATGATAATATAAATACTAGTAATTTTTTAATTAAACCTTTTCCCAAATAACTTCAAAAGAACACAAAGGTTAACTCCTGTTTTACAAACACGCATAACAAATAACATAAACATATGTACATGATATATGGTGACATTTGTACATAAACACACAGGACTGAGACATACAAATATACACATAGACAATTGATATAAACACTACTTGATGTCATTGATACAAATACACATGAATACGTGACATAAAATATTATTGATACACATAAACAAATAACATGAACACTTGATGACATTCATACAAATAAACAGAAGCATAAATTAACAATGAAGGGATATGGAGTAAATGCAAATGAAACAAAATCTCTACAAATACATGGTAAAACACAGCAATGGAACAATGCTTTTTTTGTTGTTCTTCATCTTGAAGTCACCATGAGGCCTTCAGCAATGAGCATTACTCATACCTCATGGCAAGTTCAAGATGGCCCCTAGCACCGGTTTGAGCGGTATTCATTGCTAATTGCTGAGCAACGCTATATCCATGTCTTTTTATCCTTTGATCCATGGATGCGGGATCGTCAACAAACATAAACTTAACTGGCAAAGTTTTCTTACACTCGCTGTCATCAATTTCCCGACATAAAGACTAGTAGAGGACGATCACAACATCAAGACAACCACAGGGCACTCATCGAGCCAATTGTAAAAAAACTTAGCATAATAAAATCATGAGACGTGGGCACAATAAACATGTGGTCAGAAAAACAATTTTGAATCACAAAAAATTAAAAGCAAAAATTTGAAAGAATGATGGTGCATTCATATGAGAAATTCTCTCAAAAACAAGTACACCATAACTGTAATGTATAGACATATATAGAGCATACATCTCTCTCACGGGGAATCTTTTTACGGACTCCACACTACAGGAGAGACAAACTCCTATCTTAAATTAACAATGAAGGGATATGGAGTAAATGCAAATGAGACAAAATCTCTAAAATACATGGTAAAACACAGCAATGGAACAACGCTTTTATTGTTGTTCTTCATCTTGAAGTCACCATGAGGCCTTCAACAATGAGCATTACTCATACCTATTTTCTTCTAAAATTGAACTCTGAAAACCGGACGATTCTTTCCGCGGTCAATGAAATCGACCAAGTTTATTCAATTTGTCGCATATCTCTTGCCATCTTCATTGATAAATAACTGGATTTGAACAGATTACCGACAATATTGATTGAAATTTACAAGAACGCAGGGAAATATACTGAAATAGCTTATCACAGTCTAGACTGACCTTAGAGATAATATATCACACGTCCGGTATTAGAGTTCGGATTGAGAAGATCAGATTTCGGAACCTCCGAAAACCGGAACCTCTTAAAACCGGTCGATTTCTTTGGTCCCGACGAAGGCCGGTATTCGGTTTTCCACTGTATTAGTATATGATATTGTTGCATGCTCCAATCAAATACTATTGTAAATATTGTATCAGGAGAAGACTTTATAAATTAGTTTTGATTGTGTCTTATCCTTTTTGCGTTGTTTTTGAGCAAAATAAATACGTTTAAACTAGAACTCCAACCTGCCGTTTGCTGTGGGATTTCCTCACCGTTCATTGAAGATCTTATGGAGGCTTTGAGTTGTTATTAATAGCCTTTGGGTCGTTGTCTCTTTGACACATTCCCCGTTTCCCTTCTTTTTCCACATAAGTAGGAAACTCAATATAAAATTAAAACAGCTTCGATTCGTGGTTTAATACTTTACATCATTACACCATTCACCATGACCCATTGGTAAATGCATAATTATACCGGTACACAATTAAATGGCAATTATGTAAATTTCAAGTATTGAAATTCTTCTTTTTTGCTCAGATAAGTGAAATTTGAATACTATACATAATACTTTTTACATTACCGAAACATCTTCAATATAAGGTGAAACAAAATACAACGTAATTTTACAACCGATGTATTTACATTATACTTACGTGCTACATCCACTTCTAAATTTACTCCTATTGTGTTTGTGTCATCTCTTAGAGTTTGACATCTAAATGTTACAGAAGGACTATTGTATGTGCTGTTCGACGTCCATGTGTAGCTTTTCAAATCTGCAGAACAACTACAAGTGTTACTACATATGAATGTAGTGGTTTCAAGTTGTAGTATTCCGTAACACCTTTTTACTTGTGTTGCATATGCAACATTAATGATGTTAACACCATCTCTATCAAAGTTAACATCTTTCCCATATGGTACATTATCAGTTCTGCATGTCAATGTAAACGGCTGATTATCCACAATATAGTTTTCAGATCCAGACAGATATATATTAGACTTCACCAAATGCAATCCTGTAATAAAAAATGTTGCACAAAAATGACATCCTATCTCGTCTAGGGTGCTGACTGCTTGTATTTGACAAAGTTTGCCGAATACTACGTATTTCCCTTCAAAAATCCAGATGGAAATCATAATTTTGAGTTGATTGTATCATATCATGTCATTACTCATTGAAACATTTGTACAGAATAACACAATTTCCCGTTTATATTGCAACTTGGAATTGGGTATTTTCGTATCTTGTACTCTACTGAAATTCAAGATTTTACGAAAGGGTATCTAGTAAATGAACATCAGACCATTACACATATGTTAACTCCAACTGCAATTAATTTTAATGAGCTTTATGGCAATTTCGAAAACTTATTCCTCATCAGCAGCACTAGAACCAAAACATAGAAAATCCACTATTTCAAAAATTGCTTATAAAGCTGTCGCATGAAATCAAGCGAAATCCGAATAATCAGTGATACCAAAAATATAGCCAAGGAAATAACTGGAGTCTTCTAGTGTATTTTGGTTTGTGGTAACACATTTGTATGACTGCCCTATGATTTACCAATTTATATGTGAAACGGAAGTTGCAGTGGTGAAGCCTTAATGGAATATGTTGTGCAACAGAATAATATTCAATAAGGTTGAAAAGTCTTTTAGATCTTTGCCTATATAAGGAGTTTACTGCTGTTGCAACTGATACTTCTAATCTAATAGTTTCTTTTAAACCTTATCTTGCAGTTTTGTTACAAGAATGCACTTTATGCGTTTTATAGCACAAAAAGGATACATCAAAATGCGATGTTACAAATAACAGCATGATAACGAGTTCGCAAATTTAATTTGGGCGGATTCATCAACGCCTGTCGGGAACATACACACATATCTTCTTCGTGCTAAGGAACACATCAGACGTCGCCTGTCTAGAAAGAGATATCTAATGATTCACACACACACAAAAAAAAAGATTTCATCCAACCAAAAACCAAAAGTAGGATAGTTTGAACTATGTACTGATTGCATAACAAAAAAAAACTGCCCTTAAAACATCGTTCCCGTATCTTTTCACTATTTTTTTTTTCAGTTATGACAACTTCATTTATCTACTCCCTTTTCCATGGTTTTTTGTGCATACCTGTTTATTAAGGAATGTATTGCTGGTTATTGAATTTCGATATAAATGTAATTTGGAAGCATAAGTTGATAACCAGAATCACTTCTGCACTTGTTGTGCAAAATACTTAAGGTAGATTTACACTAATACACGACAGATTCGACACAAGTCGGATGCGAGATTGACTTGAATATTCCGTTTTTGGTCTTTCCATCGTGACGTCATAATAGATAAACATACACTTTCCCGAAAACTAGCTTCCTTTTTACGTAAATATTGTCTATTTCGTTAATTAAATAAAATATCTTTCTTAATCAAACGGTTACATATATTTTTTTTAAGCTCAACTTACAGCTGAAGTATATACCTCTGAAATATCCATAAAAATTTTTTAAAATCTATCTGGTATTTATTTCAAATGAAAGCTAAACAATAAGCATGTTTTCACAGTTCCCTATTTATTCTTTGTAAATATCGCTGTTAAATGCTGAATTTTGCCTGATTTTCAAAGCCTAATAAAAGGAAATGACAAATTACCGAAGTTACTGTTCATTTAATTTCTGCATATGCGCATTTCGACAACTAATGTCTCATCAGTGCAGATATAACCAAAATATTTGGAAGTCCATTGACCGAAAAAAGTGTAAAAGCTGATAGAGAACAAATAACCAAAGGGATCTAAAAAGAAAAGCCAAAATTCAGCTAAGGACAGAGCTATGCACGAGGGAGATACTCCTTAGTTTTAAACAAATATTTGTAAAATTTAGATATTGCAAGTTTCTATGAAAATGTGATATTCCCATGGAGTCCAATGTTAAAATATGTTCTGTACTGGCGGCAATGTTTTAATCAGATGAGAACAAAATGAGTAATCTTTGTAAAGGACCTTCAGTACATCAGTCATGTAAAGTTTGGTTGAAGTTCCTTCTGCAGTTTCAGATCTAGAGGAGAAGATGAAAATGTGATTTCCCATAGGGTCCTGTGAATGGGAAAATATGTTCAGTGCTGGCGGCCATGTTATTTATTGGATCGGAATGAAATGAACCATCTTTGTAAACCCTAAAGGACCTTTAGTGCATTATCTCTGTAAAGTTTGGTTGGATTTGATTCAGAGGTTTCAGAAGAGAAGATGAAAATGTAATTTTTCCCATAGGAACCAATGTTAAACCTAGGTTCTGTGCTGGCAGCCATAATTTTTATCGGATCGGAACGAAATGAGCAATCTTTGTAGAAGTAAAGAATCTTCCAAACACCATTCCTGTAAAGTTTGCTTGAATTTGCTTTAGTGGTTTCAGAGGAGAAAATGAAAATGTTTAAAGTTAACAGATGATGGATAGACGAACACCCAATGATGTCAATTAATCATACATGCTAAAAAATGAACAAAGTCACTGAACAATAAAATTGAGGTCAAGTTTACATTACAAATATCAGCCTGACATGTACCCACTAAGATGTAGCTATATTATGTCATGTTCTGGACCATACAAGTATTTTTTTGAAATACCCATACCGTTGTCTAGTATGTGTATGGTCGGACCTTATGCGTAGGGTTGGCTATTTCAAAGTCTTGTGTCTTCTTCGATAATATATCAATATATTAATATACTGTATACAAAATTATTTAATGAATTAACCCCTTATATTTAGAAACAACTAAGATTTTCTAACAAGTGAAGACCCTAAAAGAAATCTCGCCCATCCCTGCTTGTCCTCTAAATTGACATGAAATCTAAGTGAACTTATCAGAAAACTTAATGTGCACTCTAGACTGTGAAATAATGGTCACTGACAAAATCCATAATAGCTTCCAAAGACCAACACTTGTGACAAAATATCATTGACCTACCATTTATGACCATCATTAGAAACCAGACATGCTCACTAGACCATGAAATTCAGGTCACATTCAGACTGTCAAGCACTGTCCAAGACCAACCAAAATAAATATCATTGATTTACCACTAATATATAATGCCAACATGTTCACTAGTCCATGAAATTGAGGTCAAAAACAAAAGTCATCTGCCAGACTAACATGTACTAGAGAAAAGGACTTATGCAGAGAAACTAAATGTGGACACTCAACCGTGAAATTGAGGTCAAGAACAAAAATTACCTGCAAGACTAACATGTACTACCAAAGGCCAACCTACATACCACATATTATCAACCTACCACTTCTAGTTATTGAGAAATGGACTTAAGCAGAAAAACTTAACATGGACACTCAAGCATGAAATTGAGATCAAGGACAAAAGTTACCTGCAAGACTGACATTTACTACCCAAGGCCAACCTACATACCAAATATTATCAACCTACCACTTCTAGTCATAGAGAAATGGACTTACTCAGAAAAACTAAACGTGGCCACTCAAGCCTGAAATTGAGGTGAAGGACAAAAGTTGCCTGCCAGACTGACATGTACTACCCTAGGACAACCTCCATACCAAATATTATCAACCTACCAGTTCTAGATATTTAGAAATGGACTCAAGCAGAGAAACTTTATGTGGCCACTCAACCATGCAATTGAGGTCAAGGTCACATGATCTTATGTCCGTCAGGTAGCACTCAATAAGTTCTACCACTGGACCATATATGATGTTCCTACATCAATGGGTTTTTAAAATATCCTGTGTTTAGTAAAAGTAATCGTCATTGCGTCGCCGCCGCAGTCACTTTCGTCATACTTTGCACGCCAACTTCTCGCTTTCCGCGACTTTCGTCGCAAGCAAGACAAAAATAATTATTTTAAAGAAAATAAAGAAATAATTTACTGTAATTTTGTTTTGGAGATGACTTTATAAAATTGGCTTATTAATTGAACGTTATTTGAGATCACATAATTGAAAAAAATAGTGTTTTGAGAAAAATAAAGTGAATGTTAGTTGAAATGAAATATATGGTCTTCTTGTTTAAAAATCCTGAGAAACAAATCATCGGGTACTACCTCTAAGGAACAACAACATTTTCCCCATGGAATTACCACCAAAAGGGTGCAAATCTCAAAATCTTGTAAAGAAACAGCTGAATAAATATAGCAGCAAGTCACAAATTTTATGAAGTCATTGAACCATGAAGACAAGATCAAGGTCATCTGAAACATGTGATGCTGGAAAGTTCAACCCTCACCTACCGGTGAACACAAGATCTTGTACATATTTTAACACAGTGATATGTTTGAAAAGTTATTTTGGTCACTGCCACCAGAATGGAATACTAGTATATACAAAATATGTAAGTCTTGCATATAGCAACTTTGAAAGCAGGCAAGACATAAATAGCATAAATTCAAAATATTTGTTATCAATCAACAATGACCATGTTGACAGATTATGATATGTGCTAAATAAATACAAGGAATTTATTATTGCAATAAATGAATTATATTGTAATTACAGTAATAATGAGTTCTTCAAGAGTCACATATATTGTTTCTTCTATATGATAATGATCTCATCAATTCATACGCTGGCCATTAATTATAGATGTAGCATGCATAAAGGTATGAGAAAGACTTCATTCATCCATGTACCAATTGCAATTTTATGCTACAATGCTCTAAATTCCTTCATAATCTTTCAGAGTTGTTGATATTCTTTAATATGCGGAAGACTATAACTTGATCAAAACTAATTTCTGATAGCTGATTTTATTCATGAAAACAATAAATTTATTCTTTGCTTAAATTTCAAATGATAACCAATTTGGTTAAAAAAAATCTGAAAGTATGATAATCAATATATTAATTTCCATTTGAACTATACCTCAAAATGACATATTATTTGTAAATATATGCACAAACCAATAATGAAATTTATATAGAAATTTGTATTCCATCCATTTTTAAATGATTGAAATTGTTCCTAACCTAAACCTAGCTAGCAGCAAACAAGAAAAATAAAACAGGATTTCAGTTCAGATTATTTCTGCATCCTGGTGTACTAAATAATTTGACTACTGTCATGTCTGTCTATATATTGAAATGACTCTTTTCCCAAATAAACAAACAAATCACCACTACATATTTTGCCAAAAGTGCCTTGCAAATCTTCAAAATGGTGTAAGTAAAAAGTTTGATATCTGACTCATATGCAGTTATTCCCTTGCATTTGTAAAATATACTGTGAAACCTGTCTAAACCGAACCCCTAGAATGGGACAGAAGATTTTGTTAGAATTAGACAGGTATGTTTACAGTTTATTCAGGTTCAAAATATTTAGAAATTGATAGAAAAGGTCTTTAAATATTGTGAAAAGCTGTTTAACTTATGCCTCCTCTCATTAAGTCAAATAAAAGGCATATGGTTAAAACACCTATAAGTTTCCAAGTTCAAAGAGGAAGAACTCCTGGAAAATTAGCATGATGAAAAATCACATTAACATATGATGTCCTTGGTACACATAAAGTTTCATGAAATTCTGCTGAGCAGTTACAGAGGAGTTGCGCTTACAAGGATATGGTCAAAACACCTATAATTTTCTAAGTTCAAAGGGCCATAACTCCTGAAAAAATTGTTCGATGAAAAATCTCCGAAAATATGCACATTTACATATAATGTCCTTGCTACATACAAAGTTTCATGAAATGCTGTTGAATGATTACAGAGGAGTTTCGCTCACAAAATCTGGTAGCCACCCACCCGCCTGCCCATCCACCTAACCGCTCTACGTCAACATTTCAATAACCAGATTTCCGAACAGTTCCATTTCAATAACCGGATTTCCCGATGGGAATACCCGGTTAAAAATTATCTAGAGAGTACTTAACCTAACTCTTGTCTAAGTGCTATAACTATATACATGTATTGAAAGTCTTATTTTTAATTCATGCTAATTCATGCTAGCATAAAAATAGAATAAAATCAGCAAATACAGTAATAAATTTACATGCACAACCATTGTTATCATGATATACTCATTTTGGGCTAAAGATTGCAATACTGAGGATTCAGATTGGTATAGATTACAAAATTAAGGATAAAGGTTTTTTTTTACATGTAGCTGTGGTCTGAAAAAATGATTGGCCACTTATACATTTATACCAAAATTTTAAACATATAATAGGGCTCTAGATCTACATTAAGGCTTTTCCGACTCGTCACATGTTACCAGTTCAAAATTTACATCGGACAAGTAAAATTCCAATTTACTTGCCTGAAGGACAAGTGAAAAATTCAAATGAAATGAAATTTTGGACTGTTTGGACAACAAACAACTCATTGATGTGAATGTTAAATTTAATTTTAGAAAGATGGTTAGTCATCCTTTTGCTGAGAGCATTGATCAATAGGTTGGTGTCTTTGCCTAAAATTTTTACAAAAGACATTTAAATATTCCTCAATAGGTCATTGATTTTATTTATAGGTGAGGCATTTAAATCACTTTGTCTGAAGCATGGTGTTCAGCCAACCTGAACAAAAAAACTCAACTATTACTTAGGTTTTGAAATAAACATTATTTTTATCAAGGATAAACAGGATGGACAAGATATAATTATAGGAGTAGTGGTTTGAACAGTACAACTGGTAAATTTATGAAAAAATGCATGTTTATCCTCTTTCTGCTTTTCCAATGTAAAAAAAAAACAAGTTTGGGTGAACTTGACTTGTTTCTTGTTGAAATATACATCAGGTAAACTTGTCCATATCCAGGACAAATACAACTAATGGGTATATGAAATTGACATCAAGTAAACTGGCCCATATCTAGGACAAATACAATGAATGGTTATGTGAACTTTCTACCTTGAAGGTCAAATTTCTTTGAGAAACCTTTTGTGTACATTCATTAATGGGAAAATTGTTGACAGTCAAATTCTTCTTCCAGATTATATTACTCTTTTATTATTTGCATTATTTGCATTTTCTATATACACTTTCATTATCTATTTTCTGTTGCCTAAATGTATGTTGTGTATTTAGGTTTAGGTTGGATGAACACCATTCTTGATCAAAGGGGATTTTAAATGCCTGACCTATAAATAAAATCAATGACCAATTTAGGAATATTTAAATGTCTTTTGTAAACATTTTAGGCAAAGACACCAACCTATTGATCAATTCTCGCAGCAATAGGATGACTAACCACCTTTCTAAAATTAACTGTAAGTTGTCTTGTCCAATGGATAAATCTAAATAAAAGTTGATGTAGAGGCCTGCATAAATTAGAGAATTTTGTCAAAAATTTAATTTCTGTACTGTAGCATTATTTCTTATAGGATAATTTCTTCTTTTAATGTGTGCGGCTGCAATTTTATAACTTTATTACATCCAAACATTGCAATATGCATGAACATTTTTTTTATTTTGACCCCGGGGAGGTACTTAATTAAAATGAGTATATGATGTTTAACCAGTACCTGTTCATGACTCTGAAACTTTGAAAATCATACCCTGTTGATGACTTGATAATGATCAAGATGACGAGTTTGAAAATCACATAAGTGTTATCTTGCTAAGGTCTTGATCATGTTTTGTCTAAACTATAGTGAACAGACCAATGAAGTTAACTATTAACCCAGTGCATGACAAGTGATTTTAGTTTCACTGTAGAGAAATTATGAGATAATAATCCTGTTCTTGACAGGTTGAAAAAGCAAACTTGATCATGACAGGACATATGTAAGAAAGGGACTCTGTTCTGCAGCACATACAATAATACCATTTCTAATGGAAGTACCTCCCCAGGATTTTGAGATACTGATAGGGATGAGCCACTGGAATAGGTATCCTCTTATTGTTTTGTTTTATATGATAATTAAGGCTATAAAATGGTGATGAAAATATGATTAAAGGTCAAAATCTTGAATGTTAATCAGATATCAATGATTATTGACACCTACACTGATAAAGGTACAAACCACATACTTTGTCCCTGCTGGTGTTCTGTGTTATTAAAGACATCATACAATTGAAATATGAATACGAGTAATTCAGATAGCAGTTTAAGGTTTCTATATATAGAACTGGATTTTCCATTTTATGTACCTTCGTACGAAGAATATGTCATGCTATAAATTTATCATGTTTATTAAACTGTTTCAGTTTTCTTAGTTAATAAGTTATAATTACTTACATTTGTACATTTCTCCTGAGCAAGCGATTTTAACCAGCTGGAGATATTTGCAAAATGAAATGCGACAAAAAGAGAACTTAGGCAAAAGATACAAATTCACAGGCAGCCAGAATTCTCTCATTTGTTACAAATCAATGAACTACGTCTATTATGAAGCCTGTATGTGTTCTTGAATGTCAGACGATTCTGATTCTGATGCTGATATGTGAAGAATTAAATTAAGGCTTTTATACACAGTGAGAGAGAGCAGGTAATACTGTCTATTATTCTGTAGGGCGGTCTTGAAAGCCTCTACAGAATTGGCAAACATGATGTTGACAATTCATTTCTTGCATTTAATGTAACAGTTGGGAGACCAGACCGCATTTAATATTTAGGCACGGACCATTCTATTTTCAAGAGGGCCTGAAATTTTTTAGAACAAATATTTTTCTGAGGGGGTCTCCTCCCGGAATCACGACTTTATTTTTTGTAAATTCTGAAATCCCGAACTACAAAGAAATTTAGACTGATGAAATCCCAATTCCCGGTAAATTTATTTTCCCAAAATCCTGGGCTTAAATCATAAAAATCCCGAAATCCTTAGCTTCAAAACATCTAATCCTGACAACCTGAAAAAGGGCCGGCTCCCCCGGCCCTCTTTACTAGGCTTAAAATCAACTGATTTGCTTCTTGGTGAAAAAAATAATCGGGGTCCGTTTGCCTACAATCAGGTTCGCCCTATTACCTATTCATTCACATTCCCATTCGCGCAGGGTTCGTCAGCCCAGAATATTGTTACGGATGCAGTTTAGTAATTTTTTATTTAACCCACGTGTTGTGGTATGAATATGCAAATATATTTACAGAAATGTGTTTGTCAAGGTCAATCAAAGTCTGTTAGGCGCTTGATAGAAACGATACGCGAGTACGAATATACTGTTGCTAGAACTGGATTTATTGTTAATTTTTGTATTAGATGAGTACAGATATTTATTGTAACTTATTCAGGAATGATTTTTACATTCCGCAAATATATTATTTTTACTTTTTGGGCAGAGTACAAAATTTATCGGGGACTTTTTCTTCAGTCATCGGTTATGTGTCCGGGTGATCTGTACGAAAAGTCCGAGCGTGTCCTAGTTACTAACCACTTCCGGGTTATTTGGCCTCTCTGTCAAAAAGTCCTCAAGAAGGAAAATTTGAAAATAGGGTGTTTCGAATCATAAATGGGAAATGTTTATGTTTCAGAACAACGCAAGAAGGCTTCAAAGAAAGGTAATATCATAAAAAAAGTGGAAACACACGAAACTTGTACCTTTGCCAACTCGTACCCTACTTACTCGTACCTTTCCAACTCGTACCCTACCTGAGTTAATGTAATGTGATTGCAATGTATTAATATGAGGAAGGTGCAACCTTAAAAGCGAGCGAAGAATAAATAAGGCATGGAGTATTTGATTTTCAGGACGCTGGGATTTTTACCCGAGCCAGGAATTTTTTTTTGGCCCGCGGGCCAGATTTTTTTTCAGCTGTACATTATGCTAGGAAATTTTGTTCGTCTAGGATTTTTTTTTTCTAACAGACAAAGTTAGAGCCAGATTATTGTAACTAATTATTGCAACTGAAGGTGCTGGTCAGATTTTTTTTTTTTTTTGGTGGGGGACAAAAATCGGTGTCAGATTTTTTTTAAATACCAGCCCCCTCCCTGAAAATCAAATGGTCCGTGTCTAAGAGGCTTTCCGACTGTTTCACTCACAATAAGTCCATGACTGATATAGACAGTAGTTTCAGTGATCATAGGGGCATAACATTCTCTAACAGGATCCGATGAAAAACTTCTTTCCGCACTGCATGGTTGACGTCTTGGATTTGGTGCTGTCCTGCTGGACACAAATTTTGAAGGGATATCCTAAAGTTTTTTGTGATCAAGTTTGGCTCTAATTTGATCAGTGGTTCCTGGGACCAGGTTGAATGAATTTCAGTTTCATAGGGACAGATGTAACATTTTTTGTCCCGCTGGTGGCCATCTTCGATTGGATACAGACCTATGCAATGGATACAATTTTTAAAGGGTACCATTGTGTTTGTTTCATTCCAATCGACCCAGTGGTTACAGTGAAGAAGATCTTTGACATGTTTAAATTGCAACTTTACGATGGATGGACGAATGAACAATGATGTCAAATCACCCTGGCTAAAACTGAGACCAAAGATCTATGAATTTTATATCTGAAAGGGGAAAAAGAAGGGTTTCTTAAGGAAAATATGTCTTCTCAGTGATGTGGTCAAATATTTTGACTGTTATCTTTTATGCAGCATTAGCTGAACGAAACCTTAGTTTTGTTTTTGTCGATTTTGTTAAGTTCGTATCATAGGTATGCACATATAAACAAAATGCGCAATATATATCATTCATGTCTCAGTGTATATTTTATGTTTTTATAAACATATCTATTAATTTTGTTCAGAAAATTTTAGAACTGCGCTAATTTTATTTTTTTTTTACATGCTTTGCAAGATAAAACTTGAATAAAACATTGAACTAAGGGGATAACCGTTTGATTCTGAGAGGGGGAGGGGGGTCTTGACATTTTTTTTTAAATTTTGTATTTTGTAAATAGATTCAGTCCCGAATAAAAGTAAATATAAATATTCTTGCCTACACATTCTTGAAAATTAATCAGATTCTATTTCAAAAAACCCTACTCTCAAATTTCGGAAATAAATATCCTGGCTTCGACAAACAGATTTGCCAGACTCCTGTGTTCTGCAATATCTCATTTAGCTTTTTTGGCAAGTCGAACTACAACCAGAGAACAAAGGAAGAAAACATCAATAACAAGAGGGGTGATTTCTGACATGTGCAACCTGAATTTGAAGTTCTTCAAAAAAATAAGTGTTACCTGGATAAATTTCAAAGCAGTGGACATAGTCATGGCGTTTTTTGGAAAGAAATTGAATTTATGTTCCCAAAATAATGCAGTTTGTTTTATTGGCAATTGCGATGTGTTAGACTTGACAAGTCTGCTCAA